>PVIC010026754.1:0-24334 GCA_004025085.1 Thryonomys swinderianus
AAAACTATAATGAAACATTGTAAATGATTTATGAAAGGCACAAGTTACTTCATGTCTTCAGAGGAAATTTAGATTACTAAATTCAAGGGAAGAAATGAACACTGCATAAAAGATGTATTATTTCAAAAGTGGATTCTAACAATCCTAATCTTAAATTCTGAACATTAAAAACAATTTAAACTAAAAAGGTTTCCATTTGTCTAGAATGAGGTGTACAGTAGAAAATGAAGATGTACATTAAAAACTGAAATTTTTAAAACTTTTCCTTTTTTTCAAAAAGGAAATTTCACAATACTGCCCATGTGATACTATTTGACAGTAACAGTTATATTAGTCAATTGCCATTTACCTTCAAATACTATTTTAGAAGTTTATACTGAAGTTTTGGGGTTTTTTTTAAATACTAGGGATTGAACCTCAGCCCTTTGCAATGAGATAAATTCCAAGCCCTTTAATTTTTTTTTTTTTTTTTTTGAGACAGGGTCTCGCTTTGTAGTTCAGGCTGGCCCTGAGCTCACTATGTAGCCCAGGCAAGCTTCGAACTCAGCAATCCTCCTGTCTCTGCCTCCCAAGTGCTAGGATTACAGGCATGAGCCACCACGCCTGGCACTGTGGTATATAGTATTGATTGCTGGTGGGCATGACTCCCCATGCCCAGCAATGTATGTGGTTACCGGGGATTGAACTCAGGACCTTGTGCTTGCGAGGCAGGCGCCAGAACCACTGAGCTAATCCTTCGGCCCCCAGCCCTTTAAAATTTTGACACAGGTTCTCCTAAGTCACTAAACAGCTCAGGCTGAACTCAAATTTGCATTCTTTCTGTCTTGGCCTCCCAGAGTTCTGGTTTTGTGCAGCATCACACCTGGCTATTATCTTAACCATCTTAAGATCTAACATTACAGATGTGTTGTGCCAGATTTGAATTTTATAGAAAGACTAATACCCCCTTTTATGTATCTACTTTGTTTCATTCAACACAATATCTGATTCATATTGTTGCCTCCAGTTATAATCTATTCATTGTTTAACAGTTTTTCACTATTCAATCAACTTTTGATATAAACTGATAGCAAGCCAGGTGTAGTGACCACACCTGAAATCTCTGGTAGTCAGTAGTCTAAAACAAGAGGATCTCAAGTTTCAAGATAGCCTGGCAACTTAATAAGACCCTGTTTGAAGCAGAGGGTGGTAAACTGAGTTCCAAAGGGTATGGACAACCTCAACCAACGGCCTTGCCAGTGCTGGCCCACACAACTTCTCTCTTGGCCTGGTTCCACTCATGCACTGAATCTCTCAGCAGATGTTCCACATTTTTGGCATCTCTGAATTCCTGGGGTCTCCACTGCACCTTCAGCCTCATGGGCTGTCCTCCCAGGTCTTCCTCTGCAAACTGGATGGAAGCCTTGCTGACCCTACAACTCTTATATTCTGCATGCTGGTAAAAAAAAAAAAAGATTATCACTGGAATGCTTCCTAGCTCTGCTGCTAGCCAGAATGATGAACTTCCTACTGGCAGCCTGGTCTTCTGAGCTCTGACCCTTACTGCCCCTCAAGCACTGTGTACAATGTGCTAGGGCTTCTCTAGCACACATCTAGCTTTTTAATTTGGTATGATCCTTCTCTTGCAAACCAATTTCAAAGGCTTATGAGCCATATAATCAGAAATAGTCACAGTAATAACCTCATTCAATAGCAGTTTTCTCACTGCTGAGACACGGTACCCAACTACTTACAACCTAAAGGACAGGTTTAATTTACTCCTGGTTTCAGTATATGATCAGCTTGCTCCAAAGTAGAGACATTATTTGGAAAGGTTGGAAAAGTAAAGGTGCTTAGCTCATGGCAGGAACTGGGAAGCAAAGCAGGGAAAGAATAACACAGTAGAAGGGCTGAGGAACCAGAGATCCCAAGGTCAAGCCTCCATGAACTCCTCACACACACCTAGAAGGCTGCCATCAATCATAGGAACAGATCCCAAAGCCAAGTTAAAACTCTAACATATTGCTAAACATCATCAGAACTATTATCGAGTTTTTAAAAATGTTAACCTAATAGTATGAATTATGTCCTATTAAAAAGACATTTTATTCACAGTAGCTCAATGAGATTAATAAAGAAATCTACCTCTAAAATATCACCTAGCATCGAGACTTGCCTGGGCCACATAGTGAGCTCAGAGCCAGCCTGAACTACAAAGTGAGACCCTGTCTCAAAAAAAATAAAAAATAAAAAATAAAAATATCACCTAGCAAATAATTGCAAATGTCCTTTACATTTTCTAAGTAAAACTTTCTAGGACAAAGGCTGTTTTACAAACCCTAATTTTCTAGGAAAACTTTCTGCTGAAATAGAAAATGCTTTTAAATTCTTGAATTATCTATTTTTATAAATAGGGCAGATGAATATAGAACTCAAAGTGCTTGAAGTTACTAGTCAATGACAGAACATCAGTTCCTTTCATATTAACAATTTAGAATTTTTCTACATGACCAGTGTTTCACTACTTTACTTTCTCTATTTTGTCCTTTTCAAAAAATAAATTCTATAATTCCAACATAATTCATTTATAATTCAGATATGTGAAGATTTTAATTTAGATATATTTCTATCTTCATATAACTTTACATATAAAAAATCTACAAGTACTATTTATATTTTGCTCTTTCTCACTCTCACTTTTTTTTGAACAATGTGAGTTACAGATACTATCCCATTTTAGTCCTCAATTTTTCCATCTATTTTCCCAGAAACAAGGACATTTCCTTAGACAACCATATATAGCTAAGTAAATCATTATTTCAATGCTAAACTTACAACCAATATGCAAGAGTCATTACTTGCCTTCAAAATGACTTTTAAGGCTATTCATTTCTCCAGTCCAAAATCTAATTGAGGATCATGCAAATCTTTTATTTTCTTGTAACAGTTTCTTAATTCATGTCTTTTATGATTTTTCAAGAACACAGATCGGTTATTTTGCAGATCATTTAGATTTTTTCATGTTTAAACTTGGGCTACGCATTTTCTGGCAGGACATCACAAAGTAATATATCATACACACTGTATTTTATTAGAAATTGGGAGATGCTAGTTGGTTCTACTAGTGATTCAAACTTTGGTCACTTGGCTAACGTGATCTCTGCCAAATTTCTCCCTTTAAATTTACTATTTTTTCTCTGTAATGAGCAAATACTTGGTAAGATTTATCTTGAAATTATGTGACCCTCACCCTACAACCGCCTATCCCTATCCACATAAGTTTTGTTCCCCTTTTTCTAATTACCATATTTTTCTTCCCCTTGTTACCCCTATATCCCATTTCCCTCTAAATATTTTCTATTTCACAATATCTACCATATATTCTCTAGAGCTCAACTATCCATCATTTTAAAAATAGGTTCATCCTTGTAATGCCTATATCCCTGACCATCCCCACCTATATCTGTCCCACCATCTCTAGATCTACTTTATCCATTTTTGTTACTGTATTTTTAGTTATGACATACATTTATATCCACTGTGGTATTTGGTACATGTATATGACACATCTTCTATCTTTACTTTCTCTTCCCCTCCTACTCCTCACCCTCTCTCTTGAATCCCTTCCCATCTGCAAAAGAACTACATACCTCTTTCCTTCTACAACTTTTATTTCACTGAAATTAAATATATTTATATATATATATATATATTTTTTTTTTGAGACAGGGTCTCACTTTTTAGTTCAGGCTGGCCCTGAGCTCACTATGTAGCCCAGGCAAGCCTCCAACAACCCTCCTGCCTCTGCCTCCCAAATGCTGGGATTACAGGCTTGAGCCACCAAGCCTGGCTGAAATGATATATTTAAAGCTTGTCTCATTTCACTTATATTTTCCAGGTGTATCCATTTTACTACAAATACCTCAAACTTATCCTTTATGGCCAAGTAGTACTCAACTGTGTATACTACATTTACCTTATCCCTTTGTCTGGTGGACATACAAACTGCTTCCAGGATTTAGTTATTATTGGGCTGTTATAAATACTGTGTATGTATTATGTCTTTTAGCTCTTTTGGCAAGATACCTAGGAGAGGAATAGCTGGGTCAATTGAATTTCTAATTTTAGTTGAGAACTCACCTGATTGCTGCAATGGTTTTATTAGTTCACATTCCCACCAACAATGTAGAAATGATCCTTTTTCCCAAAGGCATACCAGCATTTGTTATTATTTTATTTGATTGCTATTCTTTCTGGTGTAGGATATAATTGTACTTTTAATTTACATCTCTGTAATGGCCAGACATTGAACATTTTTTTCACGTTTATTGACCATTTGTACTTGCAATGTCTATTCATTCCACTTGCCCACTTTTTTGATTGGATCTTTTATTGGGGGGTCTAATCTTTGAGTTATCAATTTTAGATATCAAATCCAATGAATAGCTGGCAAATATTTCCCTCAAACTATAGGCTGTCTTATCTCATTGATCATTTCCTTTGCTGTATAAAGCTTTTTAATTTGATATGACCCCGATTCCTGCTAATGTTTCCTGTCCAATTAATTGGCATTCTGTTCATAAAGTCCTTGCCAGTATCTATGACTTCCAGTGTTTTATCTATTTTACTTCCAGTAAGTTGCTTGCTTTAATGTTTAGATCTTTGAACCATTTTAATTTTAGCTTAGCTCATGGTGATAGACTTGGGTCTAGCTCCAATCTTCTGCATATAACCTATTGAACACATGGTGCTAGGAAAACTATCTTTTCTTTAACATACATTTTGGTCTCCTTGGTTGAAGATCAAATAGCTGAATGTGTCTAAATGGGAATGTTTGTGTCCTCTTTTCTGTTCTATTGATCTATATTTCTATTTTTAATGACAGTATCATGCCATTTTTATCACTGCTACTTTGTAGCATAACTTGAAGTCAAGTATTGTGATGACTTCTGCTATGCTCTTGTTGACTGGGGTTTTTACTATTCTGGGTCTCTTCCAGTTGATGCACACCACACTGAGCAAACTAATAATTGATCCATGGCACTATGATGTCCCGGATGACAGCACAATAGTGCAGCTAAGGGCAGCATGATTTATACAGAAAACTCCCATCAAGGCAGAAATAAAGCCACAAGGAGAAACAAATTTCCCATTAATCAATGATCTGTCCCTACCAGAATATCTTATTCCCTTGCCACCAGGACCTCACTTACATCAGTGCTTTCCTCACCATTTGCTGCAGCACCCCTTACACCTTCTAGAAGCTGCACAGCCAATAAATACATCTTAGCCAGATAAGAACTTTGACCATCCTGAGCCCCCAACTTATGCATTAAGATCTTGTTTTTAAAATCTGTGTGCTACTCTTGGTCAAGTGATGGGAGTTGGCTCAGCTTCCAATAGCAGTTCCATATGAATTTTAGAGCTGTTTTCTCCAGTTCTGTAAGGAATGCTGTGGATAGTTTGATTTGGACTGCAATAAGTCTGTGTAGAAGTTTTGGGAGTATGAATATTTTGACAATAGTGGGTTTGCCTATCTAGCAACAGGAGGCATCTCTCCTGGGGGGGGGGCTTATGCTTGCAAGGTAGGTACCATACCACTGAGCTATATCCCCAGCCCTATCTTTTCCATTTTCTGATGTCCTCTTCAGTCTCCTTTTTCAGAGTACTGTAATTTTCATTGTAGAGGTCTTTCACTTCCTTGGTTAGGTCAATTCCTTGGTACTTAATTTTTCTTGATGCTCTGAATGGTATTTTCCTAATTTTTTTCTCCTGGAGTTCATTATTAGTATACACAAGTGTTACTGATTTTTGCGTGTTGATTTTGTATTCTGCTACATGGTGGAAACTGTTAATTTTAAGATATTTTTGGTTTTGTATGTAGAGTATCAAATCATCTACAATTGATAATGTGACTTCCTTTCCTATATGTATCCTTTTTGTGGCTGCTCTAATGTTTTCAAAACTATGTTTAACATAAGTGGTGATAGAGGGAAAGCTTTCAATTTTTCCCACTTAACATGATGTTGGCCATTGGTCTGTCACAATAGTCTTATCAGATTCCAGGAAGGTCCTTCTATTTCCTTAAGATTTTTATTATGACGGGATGTTGGATTTTGTCAAAGGCTTTTTTGGTATCTATTAGTATGATCATGTGGGTTTTTTCCTTCTGTTTTTATGTGGTGTCTTACACTGACTGCACATGAACCATCCTTGCAACCTTGGGATAAAACCTAGTTGGTAATAATATATAATCTTTTTGATGATTTTTGTGTTCTGTTTGCTAATTTCATTCTATGTTCACTAAGGAAACAGGCCTATAGTTTTAGTTGGGTCTTTGGTTTTGGAATCAGAGTAATGCTGGCTTGCTTTCAGTTTCACTGCCTAGTTTGAAGAATGCTGATATGCTGAAAGGTTTTGTAGAATTCGGCAGTGAATCCTTTTGCCCATTTTTACTTGGTAGGATTCATTTTTTTTTTTTTTTTTGAGACAGGGTCTCGCTTTGTAGTTCAGGCTGGCTCTGAGCTCACTATGTAGCCCAGGCAAGCCTCGAACTCAACAATCCTCCTGTCTCTGCCTCCTGAGTGCTGGGATGACAGGCGTGAGCCACCACGCCTGGCACTGTGCTATGTGGCATTGATTGCTGGTGGGCGTGAGTGACCACGCCCAGCATTGTATGTGGTTATCGGGGATTGAACTCAGGACCTTGCACTTGTGAGGCAGGCACTGGAACCACTGAGCTAACCCTCCGGCCCTAGGATCCATTTTTAATAACTGCCCCAAGTTCATTAGTTATCTTTGATTTGTTCAAAGTAGGTCTTCTTGGTTTAGTTTTGGTAATTTTTAGAAATCTATCCCATTTCATGAATTTCCAATTTGTTGGAATACAATTTTTCACAGTATCAGGTCAGAGATTTAGTTCAGTGGTTCTGGCACTTGCCTAGCAAGCGCAAGGTCCCTGGTTGGATCAGCGGTAACCACATACAACAACATTGGGCGTGGTGACTCATGCCCACCAGCAATCAATACCACATACCACAGTGCCGGTCGTGGTGGCTCACACCTGTAATCCCAGCACTTGGGAGGCAGAGACAGGAGGATTGCTGAGTTCCAGGCTTGCCTGGGCTACACAGTGAGCTGAGGGCCAGCCTGAACTACAAAGCAAGACCCTATCTCAAAAAAATATTTTTTTTTCACAGTATCTTCTGTATTTCAATGGTGTCTCTTATGATTTTCTTTGATTTCTAATTGCATTGATGTCTCTTCTCTTTTGATAAAGGTTGTTATTCTTTCAAAGAACCAGTCCTTCAATCCACTGCTTCTTTGTACTGCTTTTAAAACCCAATTTCTTTAATTTCCACTGTATCTTTGTGATTTTCCTCCATTTTGATCTGAGGATGGGTTGCTGTATTTCTAGTATCTTGAAGTATCACATGAAGTTATTTGAGCTCACTCTAGTTATCTAACATGAGCATTCACTGCAATAAACTTTCCTCTTAGGATTGCTTTCACTGTATCTCATAGGTTCTGATATATTGTACTAGCATTGTCATTTGCTTCTGAGAAGTGTTTAAATTCTCCCAAGATCCATTAAGTGTTCAGGAATATATTACTAAGTTTCCAGGTGTTTCTAAATTTTCTGTGGTTTCTTCTGTGATAGATGTCTAGTTTCATTGTACTATGCTCTGATATTAACGTGGGGTGATTTTGATTCCTTTATATTTAAGCAGGCTTTGTGGACTAATAATGATCTATTTAGAAAAAGTTCTGTGTGCTAAAGAGAATATATATTCTGTAGCAGAAGGGTAGAACACTATGTAGATATCTAATAAATCTATATACCCAAGGATGTGACTCAGTTCTGATATTCTTTTTTTTAGTGAACCAGGAATTGAACTCAAAGCCTTGTTTTTGCAAGTCAGGCAATGGAACCATTGAGCTAAATCCCCAGCCCTGACATTCATTTTTTGTTATATCTTTGTGAAAGCAAGGGAACTCAGGTCACCCACTATGATTGCGTTTGTTCTTTTATGTCCAACAGTTTTTATATCAGGACAGGTACTCCAGCAGTTATTGTTGGATGATCTCCTTAACTAGTATGCAGTGACCTTTGGCCTCTTGTGATAAGTTTTAGCTTGAAGTTTATTCTGTCTGACATAACTGCTACTCCTGCTTGTTTTGCGGGGGTCCTAGTACATGGAATGTTGTTTTCCATCCTTTGATCTTTAGTCTATGAATTATGCTTCTGGATTACATGAGTTTCTTGAATGCAATGAACTGCTGGATTTGTTTTTTGATCTAATCTTCTAATTTGTGTATTTAACCAGAGAGCTGAGGGCATTAACAGAGCTATTGCAGCAAGATATTAATTCCTATCATTGAGTGCTTTCTCTGTGGATGACACTGTTTTTCTTTAAGTTACTTTTGATGTTGTTGTTTCTCTATTCACTTTCCTTGGTGTATTCATTTCACCTAGATTTTTGGCTGTGATGTATCAGTGTAGGATATTCTTCAGTGTTTTCCGGAGTGCTAGTGTGGTGTAACTCTCTTGAGCTGTTCCTTTTCGTGAAATGTTCTTTTCAACTTAGTTTTTATTAGTACATATTTGTCATATACAATGATCACACTTATCATAGGGAATTTGTACCTGTACATAATATATCTTAATTCTTTTTGGCCCATTCTCCTCATCTCCTTTCAGCCCTTCTTTCTTCCTGTCCTCATTTACACAAGTGTTGTTTCCTTTGACTTCCTTCCTTTCCCCCTTTTGTTCCCCTTCCCATTTGAACATATTCTCCCTACTCTCTAATATCTATCCTCTTATTAGGTTCCTTATTTACCCTTTTGGTTTCTCACACAAGAAGAACAATAATTAAACTTATTTCATGTAAGGTACATCCATCTTCCTACAAATGACTCAAGTTTATCAAATCTATCCTTTATGGCAGAGTAGCATTCCAATGTACATGAATACATTCTTTACCCATTCATCTCTTGCTGGCCATATGGTTTGTCTCCAAGATTTAGCTATATAAGTTGTGCTGCTATAAAGGTAGGTATACATACACCACTGTAGTATAATACTTGTAATTCTTTTGGGCGGATACCTAGAAGGGGAATAGTTGGGTTAAATGGAACCTCCAGTTTTAGTTTTGTCAGGAACCTCCATACTGATTTCAATGGAAAAGTATTCCCTTTTCCCCTCAACCTCATCAGCATTTGTTATTGATTTCTTGATAACAGCCATTTTTTCTGAAGTGAGGAAACAATGTCTTAATTTGCATTTCTCGAATTACAGTGATGTTGAACATTTTTCATATATATTTACTATTTGTGCTTCATCTAAGGAACGTGTTCATTTCAGACACTTGTTTTAGGATTAGGTCTTTAAATCTGGGGGATTTGATTTGTTTTTTGAGTTCTCATACACAAAAGATGTTAATCCTTTCAGGAATAGCTAGCAAAAAATTCTTTCCTATCTTGTGGGTGTCTTTTCACTCTTGGTTTCTTTTGTTGTGCAGAAACTTTTTAATTTTATGTGATCTCAGCTGTTGATTCTTTGTAATATTCCTTGTGCCACTGGGGTTGTGTTCACAAAGACTTTGTTTATACCTATGTTTTCTAGAGTTTTACCCATTCTATCTTCTAGCAGCCTAATATTTAGGTCTTTGATCCATTTCAATTTTAGTACATGTGAGAAAGGCATCTAAGTTCATGTTGAAAACCAGTTTTTACAGTGCCATTTATTAAAGAGGTTTCTTCCAGTAAAGATGTTCCAGAATGTTATTTCTCATCTACTTTAAAAGTTTTGTTAGGGCCAGGGATTCTCCTCAGTGTTCTGGCATCTGCCTGGCAAGCACAAGGTCCTGAGTTCAACTCCTGGCACCACATACCACAATGCCAGGTGTGGTAGCTCACGCCTGTAATCCCAGCACCCAGGAGGGAAAGCCAGGATGATTGCTGCAAGTACAAGGCTAGCCTGGGCTACATAGTGAGCTCAGGGCCATCCTGAACTACAAAGCAAGACCCTGTCTCAAAAGAAAAAATTAGAAGAGTTGACAAAATGGTTCAAAACATGAAACACAAATCCAAAGATACAGACCACAAAAGGGTACCAGATATAAAATACACACAGACACACACACACAGAGAAATGACAAATGTGAAGAGAAATTTTCTAACATTGAGAAAATGGCAAATGATGAATTACTAGAAAAAGCCTCAAAAATGATAAATTCATCTAACAGCTTTCTAGACAACAATAAGACCAACCAAAGATTAATTGGAGTTAAGAGAAACTAGAAGGTACACAGAATGACAAATTTGTTTAAAGAAATCGTAATAGAAAACTTTCCAAATATGTGAAAAAACTCAGCGTACAAATAAGACACCACCAACCATGATCACAAAATCTCCCCACATCTTATAATTAAAGTGCCAGAGGCCAAACAAAAGAGCAAGATTTTAAAAGTTGTCAGAGAAAGGGCTGGGGATTTAGCTCAAGTGGTACCATGCCTACTTTGGAAGCACAAGGGCCCGAGTTCAATCCCCAGTACCGCCAAAAAAAAATCAAAAGTTGTCAGAGAAAAACAAATCACATATAAGGGCAAACCAATTAGAATTACAGATTTCTTGACAAACCTCTAAATACCAGAAGAGCTTGGAGTGGAGTATTTCAAACTCCAAAAACAGCTTCCCACCCAGATTAACATCTGACAAAAACTTTTATATATCCCTTTTTTTAGTTTTCTTTTTTTTTTTTTTTTTCTGAGACAGGGATTTTGTTTTGTAGTTCAGGCTGGCCCTGAGCTCACTATGTAGCCCAGGCAAGCCTCAAACTAAGCAATCCTCCTGCCTCTGCCTCCCGAGTGCTGGGATTATAGGTGTGAGCCACCGCGTCTAGCACTGTGATATGTGGTATTGATTGCTGGTGGGCGTGAGTCACCACGCCCAGCGTTACATGTGGTTACCAGGGATTGAACTCAGGACCATTGTGCGTGTGAGGCAGGCACCAGAACTACTAAGCCAAATCTCCATCCCCTCAAATTCTTCGTTTTTTTCCCCTAAATTTCACTCTTAGACATTCCTTCTTATCTCATATTAACCTGTCCTATCCTGTTCATTTTGCCCCCTTGTCATTCCTGGCCTCTTCTCCACCTTATATATGCAAAAATAAATCAATAGCCTGTGGTGTTCCTTAATCCCAAATTACAGCTGCTGCTTCCTACCCGCCTTTGTCCTCATAAATATCTGCTTAAAACTCTCACCATTAACTCTTCATTCCAACTATTGAAGACCTCTAACAGAATCTAACGCTGGGTGTGTTTTCTTTTCTCCTGTTGTTTTTCCTGTATACTCCTCATCCCTCTTAGACTCTTGCCCACTCCCCTATGCCTTTCCCTTGTCCTTTCTCTCCTTCCTTCCTTACCAGGGACTAACCACTAATAACAAAATAGTAGAGGCTGGGAAGGTTTTACAATGCCGGATGTGGTGGCTTACGCCTATATCCCAGTATTTGAGAGGCAGAAGCAGGAGAATTGCTAGCCTAAGGTTAGCTTGGGCTGCTACACAGAGTTCAGGGCCAGCCTGAACTACAAAGTGAGACCCTGTCTCAAAAAAAAGGGAGGGGGGCAGAGGGTTAGCTCAGTGGTTCTGGTGCCTGCCTCGCAAGCTCAAGGTCCTGAGTTCAATCCCCGTAACCACATACAATGCTGGGCATGGAGACTCACGCCCACCAGCAATCAATACCATATACCACAGTGCTGGGGCGTGGTGGCTCACCCTGTAATCCCAGCACTCAGGAGGCAGAGACAGGAGGATTGCTGAGTTCAAGGCTTGCCTGGGCTACATAGTGAGCTCAGAGCCAGCCTGAACTACAAAACAAGACCCTGTCTCAAAAAAAAAAAAAAAGCCAGGCGTAGTGGCTCATGTCTGTAATCCCAGCACTTGGGAGGCAGAGGCAGGAGGATTGCTAAATTCGAGGCTTGCCTGAGCTACACAGTGTGCTCAGGGCCAGCCTGAACTACAAAGTGAGACCCTGATTTGAAAGAAGGAAGAAAGGAAAAGAGGGAGTGAGGAAGGGAGGAGGGAAGACGAAGGAAGGAAGGAAGGAAGGAAGGAAGGAAGGAAGGAAGGAAGGAAGGAAGGAAGGAAGGAAGGAAGGAAGGAAGGAAGGAAGGGACTTGCCCTTTTCCCTGGATTATTCATTCACTTACTTTTATTTGTATAAACCCATGGGTTATTTTTATAATCTGTATATACCATTATTTACTGGGCCAATGGGAGCTTTTCCAAAGTTGGCTCCCATTCTTTTTAACATATTCCCTAATTCTTTTGCATTACTAACTTTCTGACAAAATAAAGTACTGCAAGTTCACACTGTATTTTCCCTGAACCACTTCTCCAAAGCTCTGGTTTCCTTTTAGTGGAGAATTATTTAGAAACCAAGGAGTTGGGATGGATATGGTGGTTCACACTTGCAATCCCAGTACTTAAAAGGCTGAGGCAGGAAGATCCCTGTGAGTTTGAGGCCAGCCTGAGCGATGTATGAGTTCAAGACCAGCTGGAACTACACAGTGAGACTCTGTCTCAAAAGAACAAAAAAAAAAAAAAAAAAAAGAAACTAAGGAGTTAAGTATGTTCACTGTTATAGAAGAAAGTTGCTTCTAGGCCATCTTGGCAGGCAAAGTGGGTACATGCACACATACACACATATCCATATGCTAGCACACATGAATATAAATATCTATATATAAATATACATATGCATATATATTTATCTTTATATTGAACATTACAACATCCTTTCAATCCAACATCACAGGCTACAGGCTTCTTTTCCATATATAACCTCTTGAACAATAAAAAATCCTAGTTTATCTTGAAAACATTTATTCTTTTAAAATTCTAAAATGGATATCAAATAGTTTCAAAACTGCTGAATTGTACAATAGTATTACAAAAAACAGCTTATAAAGTGGGGTTGTTTATAGTTCTGTTTATCTCAAATTTAAGAGTATACACTATAGCTAAAGGATAGTTAGATTACTTGTCTTTTTGTTTTCAGTGTCATTTATTGGTAATATAGTTCGATTTATTTGATTCCACTTTATTTTAGAGGTTTGTCCCTATTTTTTATTGATTTTGTTTCCTGATTTCAGTTTTGTCATATCTAAAATGTTGGTATGGCAACGTCTCTCATGTTCTGCACTGATGTTACACACTGCCACCGGAATTTTCTCTCATCCGGAGCTTGCCCTGAGTTTTGATTAAGTGTATTTCCCATAAGGTATATATGAACCTTGCTTGCTGTAGGTGTTGCCTGCATCTACCACTACCCAGGAGCAGGTTTTTCTGGGAACTGCGGAAAGAAGGATAAAATGAAATGGATGAATTCTATTCTGGGATTCTCACAGATCATTCCATGTCAAGTACTTTTGAAACTATCCTCCATAAGCAGTTAATGAGGACAAGACCCAGCTGGCAGAACTGACCATCTTCACTCAAAACCAATCAATTTGGGGCCAATGATGTAGCTCAATGATAGAGTGCTTGCCTAGCATGTGTGGAGACATGGGCTTGATCCTTAGTATCTTCCATTCAAAAAAGTTGCTGTGAAAAAAAAAAGTTGCTGTGTTTTTAACTGATATAATGTACTGGGCTTCAGCCTAAGATTCTATTTATTCAGCAAATTATTTACTGAGTGTCCATGGTATGCCAGGCTGTGTCCTAGATGCTTGGAGTACTTTAGCAAACAAGGCCTTCATGGAACTTCTAGTTACAGGAGACAGAAAACTGTCAAGATAAGATAAAAGGATTCTGAGGTATTAGGGTCAGGGAGAAGGAACACAGTTTGCAGAGCAGGGTGTTCAGGATAGGTCTTGTTTTGAAAAGGCTTATTTTTGTAGAAATAATTTCTTGAAGTTTGAAGGCCACTTGGAAGAGTAGCTGAATAATTTCCATCACTAACTCTATGTCTACAGGTCTAGGGACAGACCACTGGAAACAAAGACAGAGCATTTCCTTTCCTTCTCTCAGATAATCTTATGCCAAGATCTGGGAATAGCTTGACTGATTTTTTTGCAATCTAGATCCTTCTACTTTGTAAGTTATAGAATAGTACTTGTATATTCTGGTAAAAAAAAAAAAACTGGTTAAAAAGTGGGGAGCAGGGGTTGGGGTATTCGTCCATCTCAATTTCAGAAACACTAATTTTAATTTTTCCTCAGACTGTTATTGTAGGAAAGTGGGACAGCACAAAATTGTTAACCAAATACTTTAGATCTTTAAGCTACATTAACCTTTATCTTATCCAAGTCACACTGTCTTTTAAACTTACAACAAAAGATTAAGAGGTCTAAATCTTTCTCAATTGTGTTGTCATATCACTCAAACCCCTAATAACTGTCTGAACCCATGTAATGAACTTTATTATAATAATCACAGGTCACCTCTTTACTGTTTGTTGGATTGCTTGAAAAGCCTTATACTGTATGTATTACTTTAACAATTCACAACAATTCCCATTTTACAGATGAAGAAACACAGAGAGAGCTTAACTTACTCAAGACTATATAGTTTCTAAGTAGCAAAGCTAGTATTAAAATTGCAGTCAGGGGCCAGAGATTTAGCTCAATGGTTCCTGAGCCTGCCTTGCAAGCTCAGGGTCCTGAGTTCGATCCCTGGTAACCACATACAATGCTGGGCGTGGAGACTCACGCCCACCAGCAATCAATACCACATACTACAGTGCGGGGCATGGAGGCTCACGCTTGTAATCCCAGCACTCAGGAGGCAGAGGCAGGAGGATTACTGAGTTTGAGGCTTGCGCCTGGCCTACACAGTGAGCTCAGGGTCAGCCTGAACTACAAAGCAAGACCCTGACTCAAAAAAAAAAAAAAATTTGCAGTCAGTTCATGCCATCCACTATGCATATTAAAGTAACTTTCAAAAATTCTTTATATATACTTATTTAATACCATCTTGCTGCCTTCAGTCTATCCAGTCTACAGAGGAAAAATTCAGACTTCAGTTTTGTCATCTCACTTGTATGCTATTTTTTAAAGCTTAAACTGAATAATCAGCATAGGATGAGTCCAATCAAGATATTAATAAAAAAGTGTACTGGGCATGGAAGAGTTTGCCTACAGTCCCAGCTACTCCAGAGGCTGAGGAAGGGGGTAGGATCACCTGAACCCAAGAGTTTGAGACCAACCTGGGCAACATAGCAAGACTTCATCTCAAAGAAACAAAGAAGCGGGAGCAGAAATATTAGTAAATCAAATCCAATAATGCATAAAAAGAATTTTATCAAGTATTTACTATCATCAAGTATTTCTTTCAGCTACCCAAGACTGTTCAACATTCACACATCAATGAGTTGAGTATGATGTTGGATAGCTATAATTCCAGTTACTTAAGAGGCTTAGGCAAGGGCTGGGCATGTAGCTCAGAGGCACTGTGCCTACCCAGCAAGTATAAAGTCCTATGTTTGATCCCTGGTACTGCAAAAATGAGTGGGGGGAGGTTGGGGCTCAGGCAGAAGGGATGTAACTGATTTGACTGATTTAACTCACTGGTACCATGCCTACCTTGCAAGCACAAGGGCCCAAGTTTGATCTCCAGTAGAGAAAAAAAAAATTAATATACAAAAATCAATCACTTTCCTTATACCAGCAACGAAATAGAATTTGAAATTTAAAAACAGTACCATGTATATGATATCCCCCAAAATGAAATACAAAGGTATAATCTAACAAAAATATCTACAAAGAAAAACTACAATCCTCTGATGAAAGAAATCAAAGAAAAATGAGAGAGACATCCCATGCTCAGATAGGAAAACTCAGTAAGATGTCAGTTTTTCCCAACTTGATTTACACTTTCAACACAATCCCAGTCAGAACTCCAGCAAGTTATTTTATGAATACTGACATATTCATTCCAAAGTTCAAATGGACAGGCAAAAGACCCAGACCAACACAAGCACAAAGTTAGAGGGCTGGCACAATGTCAAGACTTCTGGAAGTCACAGTCAGCAGTCAAGATAGTATGTATGATATTGACAGAAGAGTAAACAAATGAATCAGAAGGCCCCAAAACAGACTACATAAATAGAGTCAACATCTTTGCTAAAGGAAGAAGCCAAGATAATGGAGAAAAGATAAGTCCTTTTCAACAAATGTTGCTGAAACAATTGACTACCTACACTAAAAATAAAAACAAAAAAGTTTAGATAAGGACCTTGTACTCTTAGGATAAAATACCTAAATTTAAAATATGAAATTATAAATAAAGTCCCTGAAAATAAAAAGAAAATGTAGATGATTTGGGGTATAGCAATGACTGTTTAAAAACAACTGAAGCATAATTAAAAGACATAATATCTAAGTTGAACTTGACTAAAGTTAAAAACTTCCATGAAGTAAAAGTCACTATCAAACGAATGAGAAGGGCTGGAAGGAGGCTCAAGGAAGTACTTTGTCCACAGTTTGATCTCTAGCACCACAATAAGTGAATAAAAATTAAAAAGACAAAAGACAAGCTAGAAGCTGAGAGAAAATATTTGTAAAAGACATATCTGATGAAAGATTATCCAAAATACACAAAAACTGAAAACAAGAAAAAACTGACAAGCCAATTAAAAATGAGCAAAGACTTCAACATACCTTACTGAATAAGATATATAGATGGCAAGTAAGCAAATGAAAAGAGACTCCACAACAGCTCATTAGAGAAATCAAGCTGAAAGGAGGAGGTACTGCCAACACCTACAACAATGGTCAAATCTAAAACACTGACAACACAAAATACCGGCGAGGATGTGAAGGAAAGGGGTCTTTCATTCACTGGGAACGAATGATGTTCAGTAATAGGCATGAACGCAACACAACCACCTGGAGGCAGCTCAGCACTTTCTTACAAAACTAAACATACTCTTCCTACAATTCAGCAAGTAAGCTCCCTTGTAATTAAATGAGTTAAAAACTTATTATGTTCACACAAAAACCTGCACACATGTTTGCAGTAGTTCTATTTATAACTGACAAAACTTGGAACCAACCAAAGTACCTTCAGTGGCTGAATGGATAAATAAAACTGACATCTAGAAAATGGAATATTATTCAGCACTAAGGAAATGAGCCTTCAGAGCCACAGAACACGTGGAAGAAGCTTAAATTCAGATTACAAAGTGAAAAAAAAGTCTATTTAGAGTTGGTTATATGCCATATATTGTCAATTTCATAATGTACTAGAAAAGAGAGAACTGTGGAGACAGTAAAATGACTGGTGATTGCCAAGGACGGGGGTGGAAAGGATAAACACACAGCACAGGCGTGTTTAGGGGCAGTGAAATTCTGTATGATATGATAATTATAGATCATGACCTAAGTCTGTCCAAACACAATTACACACAAATTAACCCAGTAAACTATGGACTGGGTAATAATGAGATGCTGGAAGTTCAGAGGGAAGGGTGTACATATTTGGGGACAGTAGAAATAAGAATTCTGTATAATTCCATTCAGCTTTGCTGGAACTTACCAATTATTTTAAAAAATAAAGTCTATTTCAAGACTGTGCCAGATCCAAGAGAAGGCAAAAAAGAACTCTCTCCATGATCAAATAGTAATGGAGCTATGTATGTTTGCCCTTTCTGTGTTCACTTTACCTACATATTAACTCACCAACTGATACTTAGCCAACAATGCACATTTCTGAATTTTATTTAAAATCTTCTCAAAAGATTAATATTTCCTTTTCTTTTATCAGACCCATGGAAGTGTTGCTTTTTAATGTAGTTTTAGAATGATTTTTTTCTAAATGGATTTTGTAACAAAAACTTGTCATTTGAGTCAGAAAACATTTACTCATTCAACAAACATATTCAAAATCAATTAAAGAATAAGTAATGTTCTAGACTAGGGAGATATGGTAGAGAATGAAACAAAGCCTCTAAATTCATACAAGTTGTATATACATATATAATATATATATACACACATATATATACATATATGTGTGTATATATATTATATATATAAATATATATATTTTTATATATATACATTTTATATATATTTTCCCCCCCTTCTTTGAGACAGAGTCTCGCTTTGTGGTTCAGGCTGGCCCTGAGATCACTATGTAGCCGAGACAAGCCTTGAATTCACAGCAATCCTCCTGCCTCTGCCTCCCAAATGCTGGGACTACAGGTGTGAGCCACTACACTCAGCATTGTGGTGTGTGGTACTGATTGCTGGTAAGCATGAGTCACCACGCCTGGCACTGTAGTATGTGGTTATCAGGGATTGAACTGGGGACCTTGCACTGCAGGGCAGATGCTGGAACCACTGAGACAGCCACATGCCAGTTGTATTCTATGTGGGGACATTCATTATCAAAGTAATTAATAAAGCTGTAAATATGCTGTGGAGTATAAAGGAAAAAATCACAGTAAGGAGGAAAGTGCTGCGATGGAGAGGGAGTCGAAAGAAGGATACTCTTTTAAATAAAATGGTAGGAAAGGCTTCACACATTAGGTTGGTTATGTTTAGCAGACAGGTCTGAAAATAGTGGATGGGGGAAGATAGGCCCAAGTAGGAGCATTCCAGATAAAAGGAATAGCAAATGGTAAGTCCTGAGGCTGAAATATATTCAGTGTTTGAGATACAGCAAGGACATGATATAGCTACAGTTTACTAAGAAGAAGGCAGGAGAAAGACTGAAGGAGCAGTCAAGCCACTGTACTGGGTTTCATAAGCTATCGCATGTATTTGAGCTTCTATTCTTAACAAGATGAACGCCACTGAAAGGTTCTAAGAAGAGGAATAACGAGATTTATGTACTTAAGAGACTACTTCGGCTACCATACTATAAACAGATAAGGAAGGGAACCAGTTAGGAAGCTACTACAGGATCCAGGTGAGAAGTGCACTAGAATGACACCCCAGCTATGTCAGAGGAGTTCCACCTACTATCCACATGTACCCTTAGCTCCAGGAGAGGTCGTATTTGGAGCCCAACTGCAATAGAAATCACAAAATGATAAAGTTAATGATAATCCACAGTCATTCTCCAAGACCTTTGCAAAGTGTGAGGATTCTGGTTATACCTTAAAGGCAGAGCTGAGAGTGTTTTGAGACATCCATTTCCAGTTATTTTAGAGTAGCTTTATCAGATTAGTCTCCCGGTATAAAAGGTGAGTACAAAAACAAATACAGAAAAAGGAACTGCAATGTGAAAGGCAAAAAGACCAGAAGAAGAGGAAACTCAGTTAAGCCTGACATTCTCTATTACATTTTCCTCCTGGGACAACCAGATGCGGGTGAGGGCTTCTGGCAATCTCTCTGACTGCAGAGACACAAATCAGAATTCAGAGCTAGCAAGAGAGCCAGGGGATGGGGATGCAGCTCACTGGGAGAATGACTGCCTAGCATGTCATTCTGGGTATGATTCTCAGCACTACACAACAAAAGACAGGCAGGGTTTGAGGGGCTCAACTTTCAGACAAATGGCAATCACAATAAAGTAGGTTTGGACATTTGTACTGCATTTTCCTTAGGGATTTGCTTAATTCTAACCTGTGTGGAGCCAAGGGGCCAAGAGCCAAGCAAAGTTCCTATTTTAAAGCAAAAAGGTAAAAAGAACTCAGTGTTATGAAACAAAAAATTAAGATGCCAGGGCCTGGCAAATACCCCAGGATTCTATTTGGTATCTCTGCAGGACAACACTCTTGAAGCAAGCAGAAACTGGATTTAAACCAGCCCTTGAGAAGCTGAAAACAAAGCTTCGAGTCTTCTAAATCAAGGTATCCAATCAAGGTCATCTGCTTCTACTTTTAACTACCCTCATAAGAAAAGTAAATTCTCTCTGGAGAACAGTATTATTAAGAAGCCTCTATCATTTTCATATAGCATATCTTTGCTCATATAGCAAATCTTCAATTTTAAATTATTAGAAAATTATTCAGCCAATTTGCATTAATGGATACCCAAATTGTTTGCATTAGGAAAAACTGGAAACATGAGAATAAAGATGTTTTTGTGCATTCAAATAAGTAAATAAATAAAAATGAAGAAAGCTAGAAAAAAGGATCAAACAATTGAAACTCAAGAGAAAAAGCAGACCAAAAAAGAAAAAAAAAAAGAGAGAGACTACCAGAAAAGGATCCAGCAATATAATTGTATTTCACCAGAGACCTGTAATTCTTTCTCTCTTCTATCACTTGGGTGCTAGGGATTGAACTCAGAACAAGAATCAGAATTTATAAAAAACAAAATTTTAGGGCTGGAGATTTAGCTCAATGGTTCTGGCACCTGCCTAGCAAGCACAAGGTGCCTGGCTCAATCCCTGATAACCACATATAATACCGGGAGTGGTGACTCACACCCATAGCAATCAGCACCACACACCAGCATTTGGGAGGCTGAGGCAGGAGGATTGCTGAGTTCAAGGCTTACCTGAGCTACACAGTGAGCTCAAGGTCAGCCTGAACTACAAGGTGAGACCTTGTCTCAAAAATAAATAAAATTAAAAATAAAAATAAAATAAAATAAAATAAATTCCAGAATTTAAAAATATTTAATTCAGCAATATAATAGATGCTTTTAAAGCAGCCAAACATTGCTTAACAATGGAGTTAAAATAAAGTGAAATATTTTAAATGCTGCAAAATAATAACTGTCAACCTAGTATTCTATGTCCAATGAAAATATCCTTGAAAAAAATTAATGCCAAATAAAAAACGCTTTAAGGGCTGGGATGTAGCTGAGTAGCAGAGTACTTGCCTGCGATCCATGCCTAGCACTGAAAATAGTGGCATTCTGGAAGGTGAGCAAGAGGATCACAAATTCAAGTCCTGTCTGGGGAATTTAGCAAGCCGCTGTCTCAAAAATAATAAAAAAAATAAAAATGGCTGGAGATGTAGCTCAGTATGAAGGCCCTGGCTCAACTCCCAGTAACCACCCCCCAAAAAAACAACTCTCAGGCAAACGTGAACAATGACATCTATAGATACACAAAAAAGTAATCTCAGGTGAAATATAACACACAAAGCAATCAAGAACACAGCAAAGAAGAAACATGGGTGAATAAATATGAACTTTTTAAAATAACAATGAACATAAAACCAAAAAAAGGAAAAAAGTGAATAATAATTGAAGTAAAAGGAGTGTAAGCTATCATATTAGTAGATTATGTGCAAAAATGGCCACAGTTAAGGGCCGGAGGGTTAGCTCAGTGGTTCCGGTGCCTGCCTCGCAAGCGCAAGGTCCTGAGTTCGATCCCCGGTAACCACATATAATGCTGGGCGTGGAAACTCGCCCACCAGCAATCATCACCGCATACCACAATGCCGGACATGGTGGCTCATGCCTGTAATCCCAGCACTCGGGAGGCAGAGACAGGAGGATTGCTGAGTTCACGGCAGCTTGCCTGGGCACCATAGTGAGCTCAGGGCCAGCCTGAACTACAAAGCGAGACCTTGTCTCAAAAACAAACAAAAAAAAAAATTGGCCACAGTTAAGGGCTGGAGATGGAGTTTCACAGTAATTGCTTACTATGTGTAAAGCCCTGGCTGTAATCCCTGGAACTCCAAAACTGGTTACTGTAATCCTTCATTTCTTATTATAAACCTTTAAACGACAATGCTACTGTTTCACAAAACATGGATTCTGTATTTCTACCCTTTGAGTTTGTGCGTGGCCATGTGACTTTCTCCAACTAATGGAATATTTGAAATCATAGTATGTTAGACTTAAAAAGGCCTACATATTGGGGGCCCTGGGATTTAGCTCAGTGGCACCACACCTGTCTGGCAAGTGCAAGGTCCTGAGTTGGATCCCCAGTACCAGAAGAAAAGTGCTAACATAATTGGGATTTGTCCTCTCCTGCTACTTTTACAACTCTGAAACCATCAGGGGAATGAACCTGCCTGTTGGAAAGACTATATAGAGAACTCCCCTACCTCTACAGTGGCTCCAAATGTACCAATCAGTAATTAAACTACATAAATGAGACTACGGTATATAATCTGACCCCAGCCAAACCACAAGCAGACCATCAAGATGAGCATAGCTCAAACCAAACTGTCAGACCACCAATCACAAACCATTATTTAAGCCACTAAGCTTTTTAAGTAGCAAACACCAACTAATACCAAGTTGGCATTGTGTGTATTAATAAGTGGTTCTCAAGCAGGGTCAATTTTGCTCACCTTGGGGATACTGGGTGCTTCAGTTTGGATTTTAACACCCTGCAAAGGCCCATGTGTTAAGATTTGTTCTGAGGTGTACTGGGGGAGGGGGGATCCTTGCACATACTAACCAAGTGTTCCACTACTGAGCTACATCTTCAGCCTGAGGACCGCAAAAATTGAAGAGGCAGGTCCCAGGGACAGCTCTTCCAGTCACTGGGGGCATGCTTCCTTTATCCTGCCTTTTCTGCTTCTCAACCATGAGGTGAGCAGTTCCAGAATACCCTTCCACCACATACTGCCACAATATAGGTTCACAGCAATTGGGTCAGTGAATTAGGAACTAAAAGCTCCAAAACTGAGCCAAAATTAACTTTCTTTAGAAATTGTCTCAGATATTTGTTACAATAACAGAAAGCTTCCTAACACCCTAGGCAAGCTTTGTTGTTTTGTTGTCCTGACTGGGTAGGTTTCTAGTGAGCAGCGGCCAGGTATGCTGGTAACGTCCTATAAGGACATTACTCCAAAACACTTATCTGGCCCAACTTGTCAATAGTGCCAACCAACAAACCCTGAAGTACAATACAGTGCACCTGTACAATGCTCCTACCCAAAGAACTTTCTATATCATTGAAAATGTCCTACATTCATGTTGTGCAATAGGGTGAACACTAACTAGTGAACACATTAAGTGTGGCTAATTTGAAGAATCAGTTTTAATTTTATTCAATTTTACTTAATTTATATAGCCAGGTCTGGCTAGTGACATATATTCAATGGCACAACTCTACAATGCAGAAGCTGGTGTTTAGAGAAGTAAAAAGATTAAGTAAACAGTAGAACCACTGGACTGTTATGTTCTATATTCATTTGCTACAAAATAAGTTATTTCAAGTATTCCTTTTTCTTACAATCTATAAACTCTTAAGTACAAAAAAGTGATGAAACAATGAACTAAAAATGTTTTTTGTCAAAATCAACCAACAGTAAATGCTGGTGAGGCTGTGAGGAGAAAGGAACCCTTCACCACTGTTGGTGGGATTGTAGACCTGTGCAACCATTGTGGAGATCAGTGTGGAGATTCCTCAGAAAACTAGGACTAGAGGCCCCATTCGACCCTGCTATTCCCCTGCTATACTCAAAGGAATTTTAAAAATCACATTGGAAAGACCTATGTACACCCTTGTTCATAGCAGTTCAGTTCATGATAGCCCTATCTTGGAAACAACCCAAATGCCCATCAACTGGAGACTGGATAAAGAAGATGTGGTTTTTTAATAAAATGGAGTATTACTCTGCCATAAAGAATGACAAGTTTCATTCATTTATGTGCATGTGGATACACCTGGAGGATACACTAGTAAGTGAAATAAATAGATCACAGATATGCAAATACCAGATCTTTTCTTTGGTATGAGAACCTGTAGATGTAAATGAGTTCTAGAATGTATGATAGTTTTTGTAAAATAGGAAATATCCAAAGGGAATTTGGTGTGGGAACGTAATGAGGGAAGAAGAATAAATACAATTCCGAAAGAAAATGAAAGAATATGTATATAAGGGGCCGGGGGTTGTGGGTGGGTAGGGATGTGGGTAAAAATGAGAATTAACTTGTGTCATATACTGGTAAAAATTCCTCAGTGTTGTGTGTGATTGTGAGCTGTATATAAAATGTACCAATAAAGAATTCAATTAAAAAATGTTTTTTGTGAGGTTGGAGATTTAGCTAGGTGGTTCCAGCACCTGCCTAGCAAGCGCAAGATCCCTGGTTCAATCCCTGGTAACCACATACAACAATACCAGGCGTGGTGGCTCACACACACCAGCAATCATTACCACATACTACAGTGCTGGGCATGGTGGCTTATGCCTGTCATCCCAGCACTTGGGAGGCAGAGGCAGAATTGCTGAGTTTGAGGCTTGCCTGGGCTACATAGTGAGCTCAGGGCAAAGTGAACTACAAAGTGAGACCCTGTCTAAAAAAAATAAAATGTTTTTGTAGCACAAAGAGCTGAACTCAGACCTTCGCACATAGTAGGCATAACAGGAGCTCTGAACTGAAGTCTTTACAAATAAACTTGATTGCTAATTAACCACCTTAACAAGTGAGCATTTCTAGATTACCATGAAAGTCCTAGAAATTTATGTTTTTGATTTTTAAAA
>PVIC010026755.1:0-24316 GCA_004025085.1 Thryonomys swinderianus
AAGGAAGAAAGAAAGAGAACTATTGAGTTACTTTTGCAGCTAAGACAAAATATCCAACACCCAAAGTTAAAGGGAAAGATCATTCATCTAGATTTCAGCCCATAATCAGCTGGTTCTGAGGTAGAGTGGCACAAGGCAGGTAAACACTGCAGAGGAGAGGCAGTCCATGGTGCCCAAATGGAAATAAGCAAGGGGACTTAAGAGCAGGGAATAAGCAGCAAGGGGACTTAAGAGCAGGTTTCTGTCCTCTTATCTTATCCAGACTACCAAGATTACTATCACAAACTGAGCTGTTATGAACATAGGTCCCATATGTCACTGTGATATGAATCTTTTAATTCTTTCATGTATATCCCTAGCAGGGGAATACCAGAGTTAAATAGGACCTCTAATCCTAGTTTTTTGAGGAAACTCCATACTGATCTCCATAATGGTTGTACCACTCTATGTTCCCACCAAGAGTACAGAAGGGTTCCTTTCTCCCCACAGCCTCACCAGCATTTGTTTTCGCTAATTTCAAGATAGTTCCCATTCTTTGTGGAGGAAGATGGAATCTCAGTGTTGCTTTCATCTGCATCTCTCAAATGAACAGTGATGTTGAGCATTTCTTCATATGCTTCTGAGCTGCATTTACCTCTTCCTCCGAAAAGTGTCTATTCATTTCAGCTTCCCATTTTTGAATTGGGTCTTTAAATGGGGGGGCTGGTTTTACAACTTATTTATGTATTTTAGCAGTACCGCTTTCTGAGAAACAGCTGGTGAAAATTTTTCCCATACTGTCGGATGCTTTTTCACTCTGCCAGTGGTTTCTTTTGTGTGCAGAAGCTTTTTAATAAGATACCAATTGTTGATTCCTTCCACTAGTTCTCATATTACAGAGATTTTGTTCATAAAGTCTTTCCCTATGCCAATTCCCCAAATGTTCTACCTAACCTGGTTTCCAGCAGGTTTAGTGTTTCCATTTCAATATTTAGGTCTCTAATCCACTTTGATTTTAGTTTAGTACACTGTGAAAGAGATAGGTCTAGCTTTAGTCTTTAGCAGGTTAAAGTCCAGTTTTTCAAGCACCATTTCTTAAAGAGGCTATTTTCCTCCACTGAGGATATTTGGCTCCTTCATATTTGGCTTAGTATACATGGAGTCATTTCTGGATCTTCTAGTCTATTCCATTGATCCTCAGCTCTGTTACTTTGCCAGTACCATGCAATATTTATTAGAGTGGCTTGGTAGTATAGATTCATATTGGGAATCCCGATACCTCACACACACACCATGTCCTTGTTACCTAGAATTACTTTTGCTATTCTAGATCTTTTGTGATTCCACATAAATTTCTAGATTATTTTCTTTAGATCTGTGAAATATGCTCTTGGGATTTCAATCAGGATTGCATAGAATCTGTATAGTAGTTGTGGAAGTATAGCCATTCTGACAATATTGGTTCTTCCTACCCATGAAAAAAGGATGTCTTTCTGTTTTCTGATACCTCCTTCTATCTACTTTTTCAGAATGTGGTAGTCTTCAGAATAGAGATCTTTCACCTTCTTTGTTATATTGATTCCTAGGTATTTCGATTTTTTTGGATGCTAATTGTGAATGAGATTCACTCCCCAATTTCTCTTTCGCTGAGTCTGTTGTTTGTGTATACAAAGGCTATTGATTTTTGAGCACTGACCTTGTATCCAGCTATGCTACTACATTTGCCAATTAATCTAGCAATCTTTTGGTGAATTTTTAGGATCATCTATATAAAGTATCATCTCTGTCTTTTCATATCCATTAATATTGTTTTATATAGTTGGGTACACTGGAATTCGGTTCATAAAAATTTATAAATGTCATCTCTTTCTCTTGGACTGTTCCCTGTATGAAAATGTAATGACCTTCTTTGTCTCTCTTAATCAGTTTTGGTTTGAAATCTATTTTGTTTGCAAATAGGATAGCCACTCCTGATTTTCTGTCATTTCCTATAGCATGGAGAATGGTATTGCATCCTTTTACTTTCAGTCGATGGCTTTCTTTCTGAATTAGGTGTGTTTCTTGTACGCAATATATTGTAGAATCTTCTTTGTTAATTCATTCTGCCAGTCTGTGTCTTTTAATTCGTGCATTGAGACCACTGACATTAATGGTTATGATTGATAAGGTCTTGCCTTGTCCAGTGGATTCATTCTGCTGGATCTCATGAGTTTTTTACTTTCATTTTTTTTTCCAAGATATTCTTTAGAAATTTTTGGAGTGCAGGTTTTGTATTTGTGAAGTTTGAGGTGTCCTTTGTCATGGAAGTATCTTATCTCCCCATTGATTTTGAAAGACAGTGTTGCAGGATATATCAATCTATATTGTATGTTGTTTCCCTCCAAAACTTGAAACACCTCACTCCAGGCTCTCCATGTACTGAACATTTGCACTGAAAAGTCTGCTATGATCCTGATGGGCTTCCCTTTATATGTGTTTTTTTCCTTTTTCTAACTGCTTTTGGTATTTCATTCTTTTATTCAATATCTGGACCGTGGATAATTACATGCCTAGATGTAGATCTTTTTCTATCAGGCCCACATTTGGAGTCCTATATGCCTCATTTATCTGTACGTTTAATTCTTTTCCTTTTCCTGTGAAGTTTTCTACTATATCTGTGAATAGTTTATGTCTTTTACATTATCTCCTGCTTTGTCAGTGACTTCAATCAGTCTTATGTTATTCCTCTTTGAATTGTCTAGAAGCTGTTAGATTGATTTCTCATGGTCTCTGGCCATTTTCCATAAATTATACCTTCCTGTTCATTGGCTGTGATCCTGTCCTCTAGGTCTGAAATTTGGTCCTCAACTTCATTCATCCTACTTTGTAAACTTTTGTTCTTGTTTTTAATCAACTGGAATCCTGTTTGAAGCTGTTTAAAAGGTTCCATTGCTTTTGTTATCTCAGATTCTGTCATGCCCCTGAACTGTTTTTTTAACATTATTAATCATATCTCTTACTCTGGACAGTATCTCTGTTTTCATCTCAGAGATCAGTTCTGATTTCCATTTTACTAGATCTGCTTTTGTCACCATCTTAGGAAGTCCTGGTGATTAAGCTCCAATTTGCTCCATTCCTCTTTTTCCTGAATTCCCCTGTGGTAAGAATGTTTGTATTTGGGTTTTTGAATTTTCTTTCTCATTTCTATTCCTTTGTCATTGCTGATGCTATTCATTTAATTCCTTGCCTGGTGCTTGGGCAATGTTTGCTGCAAGTCTCTTTCTTCCTAATATATGGAAACCTTAGGAGATGGCTACTGGCTGTATTGCCCTCCTTGGATCAATGGCTGTAGTCAACAGGATTCCCTCACTTTTCCAGTGCATGTTATTTTGATGTGGTGGACTGCTCAGAGGAACTCTCTGATGGCCTCTGTCTGGGTTCCAGTACTGCTGCTATACTTATTCAGTGTCTGCCGCAGATAAGGTGGTGTCTCTGGAGGCTCTTCCCCATGCAACAGTCATGCCCAGTTGAGCCCACAAGGAAATGGTGATTCCGAGGCCTTCTGATCTCACCCCAGATTGGCCCAAAAGGGGATGGAGGTCCTATGGGCTTCTGGTGTGTTCCCTATGGCAAGAAGACTGCTGGCCAGCAATGGATATCACTGTGCAACCTCTGTGGTGCTTATCCAGACTCGCCACAGGGGAATGGAGGTCCTGCAGTCTTCTGATCTGGATCAGATGGCAGGGGGGCTACTAGCTGGTGCTGAAAGTCACTGTATGACCTCCACAGTGCTTACCCAGACTTGCCTATATGGGAATAGAAGTCTCACAGGCTTTTTTTTTTTAATTGGAGTTCAAATTCAGAACCTTGCACTTATGAGTTATATCCCTGGCCCAATTGTGTCATATTTTGTTGGGAGACCACCAAGGACTGCATCACAACTTAAAACAATCTCAAATATCATCATATCTTCTTTCTTGTATGGCATGTGTTCTCATGAATTTTAATTATCATGTGCCAACCTCAAAACATTGCCTACCTATCTGTACCATATCATTTTCTCTATTTACCCATCTCATACAACTTCCTATCTGTTAGAGATTATAAAATTATACCTCATCTTGAAGTATTAGCCTGGTTCTGGTACAGTACAATGCAAAGTTCTGTATAATAGTTGCCTAGATTTCCAAGAAAGTGTGTTCTTGCCTGCCTCTGGAACTGCCATCATCAGCCAGCTTAGTCATTCATCACATTCTTTATTATAGTTGCTGCACATCCTTGTTTATACGACCTCACTTAACTACATGAAATGTTACACCAAAGCCCAATGCACAGTAAGAAATTAGGTAGTAAAATAAATCATACACCTTCATCGTCACTTATATAAAAGCATAGCCAAGTGCTCGCTTCGGCAGCACATATACTAAAAGCATAGCCAAAAGACAACTCCTGCTTGAATGAAAATTCTTTGATAATTATTGATAAACCTTATATTTTTATCTTGTCTACCATACTCTTATACTCCTTTTTTATATTTTGTTTCATTCTTATCTCTAAAGTAATGGCCTATCTATCTAGCACAATATTTGTCATTTTTATATTAAATGATTATTGTTTCAATATGTACTTGAGTTCCTAAACAGAAGTCTTATTTTCCATGGTTACATTTTAAAATCAAATTTATTAAATTCTGTTAACTTATTATGTGTATTTGTGTGTGTGTGTGTGTTTGTCTGTGTGTGTGATACCAGGGACCAAACTCATGCCCTTGTGCTTGCAAGGCAGCCAGTGGCACCACTGAATTAAATACCTGGCCCCTCTTTTAACTTATTCCTAGTGTTCTTTAGTCCCTTGATGCAAATAAACCAATCATTTGGTAAGATTCCATGTGACAGAGTCTGTGTCTCAATCATGTTTTAACAAGAACTAAGTACAGAGTCCTAAGCATAGTGAGGACTCAATCAGGCCCTGCTTTATGGAGTTTAACAAGCAGTTATTAAGAATGCTAAAAAAAATTTACTAAGTCATATTTTGAATAAATCCTATTGTTGATATTTTAATTTTATTTAAGTTAAAACAAAAGAAAGCTCCATGCCTGCCTGGTATGTGCAAGGTGTTGGAAAATAAATTTAAAACTAAAGCATTAACTTGAGTCTTACAGTAATCACAGACACATAATCACAATAAATTTGGGATCTTTTCTAGCCTAATTTTTAAAGAAATACATAAATTTCAGTCCCAGAAGTTCTCTTGGCTTTTCTTCACTTTCCTGAGTGAAGAATAAGGAAATAGTACAATTTCTGATTTGCTTCCTTCCAAGACTAAAGTTGGCTATATCATCTGTCTTTGAATTGTCATATCATTAGCCAGGTTTGCCACTGCATGCCTATAATTGCAGGTCTCTGGGAGGTTGAAGCTGAGGACTGCAATTTCAACCCAGCCTGGCCAACTTAACAAAAACCCTGTCTAAAATAAACTAAAATGGATTAGAGCTATAGATCAGTATGAAGGCTCTGGATTCAATCTCAAGTATCAAAACCAATTGGTATATCTGTTTTTTTTAAAATGGAGACTGGTAAATAAAGCTTAATGTGCTTTAAAACTTTACAGATTGACTTATATAATAGAGATTTCTAGATTGTTGATTCTTGGATGACATATTTTCTTCTTTTTATTTATCCACTTTTAAATTATTTCCACCAAAAAGGTGACACTAATTTTTAAATACGTAAATGTATATAACTATGAAATTAAAAGTCACAAAATAAAATGTACCTACCAGAAACCCGAATGACCCAGTTTCCTTCAATAGCAATAATCACTGTGATAAATTAGTCATATTTTCTTAGAAATATTCTATGTCTACAAAAAAATTTCCCAAAGGGAATATACTTATAAAGTGTATGTATTTCCACAAGGTGGCTTGCTTCATTTTTCTTATACTAGAAAAAGGATTCCCAGATTCTAACTCCATACCCAACATTACCTAATGTTATGGTTTATATCTAGGTATCACCACAAAGCTTCACAAACTGGCTGGGTCTAGAGTGTGTGATACTGGGATTAGGATGCATGGTACTAAATGAATCAAGTGATTGGAATTAGCATAGTTCTAGGAGTGACTGAAAGTCCAGAGGCCGGAGATTTAGCTCAGTGGTTCCAGTGCCTGACTCACAAACACAAGGTCCTGAGCTCAATCCCCAGTAACCACATACAATGCTGGGCGTGGTGACTCACGCCCACCAGCCATCAATACCACATATCACAGTGCCGGGCATGGTGGCTCATGCCTGTCATCCCAGCACTCAGGAGGCAGAGGCAGGAGGATTGCTGAGTTTGAGGCTTGCCTGGGCTACACAGTGAGCTCAGGGCCAGCCTGAACTACAAAGCGAGACCCTGTCTAAAAAAAAAAAAAAAAAAAAAAAAACATGGAAGTCCAACCCTGGGTGTGGATGGCACTTACCAAAAGACTTACCACTGGAATGGGATAAAGGAAAAGGCAGGCTTGTTGCTGCTGCCTTCTGCCTACCTGCTTTGGACTGTTTCTTCTCTGTGATGCCCCTTTTTTATGCCACCCTGCCTTGGAGCCCACAAACTATGGACTGAAACCTCTACAAACTATGGGATTCAATAAATCTTTCCTCCTTTAACTTATGGGCATCAGGTATTTTTTTCTATCAATGAGAAAGTAACTAAGACACCTGTGTAACAATCTATAAATATTCAATTTTCAAATTATTTGGAATTTATGCAATATTTACCCTTTTGTTATTGACTTATATGTTAGTGTAATGTCCTCGTTATATCTGTGTTGTAATATGCATTCAAATTTCATTTCCTTTTAAGGTTTATGTCATATTTTCATTGGGTTTGACACACCATCACCATGCAGAGGTTAGAGGCAGCTATTTACTGAAAGGCTTGCCCGTCATAGACCCTACAGGCAAAGCACATCCTAAAGACAGTGTATGGCTAGAGAATCATTGGCTAAGCATATCCTAAAAACATTTTACAACAGTTTCACAAGGGCTGTGAAAACTAGCTAAAGAAAATGCTACAACTGATTCCACTTGTGAGAAACAACAAACATCTAGAAGAAAGCTGGTAGAAGTTTCCCCTGAATGTGAATTAATACAAAGCTAATAGCCCCTCTCCCCTCACTCCCAGTGGAGCTGAGAAGTTGTTTGTCAGCTGGGCACAGAGATGGATCCTTATAACCCCAGAACCATAGGAGGCAGTGGCAGGAAGATTCCAAGTTGTGGTCAACCCTGGGCAACTTAATGGCTTAGAAAGAAACTGTCTCAAAATAAAAAAAATAAAAAGGAGATTAAGATGTGAAAAAGCCATGGTTTCCTTAACACTCCACCAAAAAAATCTTAAAATTTAGTGCCATCTAAATATATAGATAAACCTTGCACTTCTCAGGAGAGATATAACTATATAATGACAATATAAACATAAGTGGGATTTTATTATCAGAATGTGAGCTAAGAGCCAAGCCAAGCCACTAGCCAATACTAAACACAGTCCAAACACATCAATATTAGAAGACTCAGAAGAGAGAAGAACCACCCACTCCAGCATCACTCTGCACAAACTCTAGCCTTTACATACAGGTCAAAATGAAATTTCTTGACCTAAAAGCATATCATAGTTTTTCCCTTCCTCTACTCACTTGGTAGAGGTAAACTAGTAATCCAAGTGAGTGGTTTCCAAAACAGCTCTGGAAGTACCTACCAAAGGTGGGTGTGAATTAATAATTATCGGGCACATATAGGGACCATCATTCATCCCCGGGTGTTCAATGTTTGCCATTGTGAAGGCTTGATCCGTTCTTATTGGTTATGAGAAATGAATCAGGAAAATCACAGGGCTATGAATGGAACAGCCTGTCCTCTCATAATTTGAAGCAGCATTTTGCAAAGGGACTTAAAGATAGTTGGGCTTTAGCTGTTCTTCCAGAAACCTATCCTGCAGGACCACAGGGAAACCAAAAGGCATTAAAAAGCAGGACTCATGACCAACCATAGGAAAGTCTTACAAAACAACCTTTCCATATTGAAGAACTGGACTGCAAGGAGGTTCCATTTTTTATCCCCCCAAAATTCTATTCTCACTCTCTGTGAGATGTCAACTTTGGAATGTCTGCTACCGGTACATGCTGGAGCCAGACTCTACAGCTCACAAGACCTGACTGCTGAGTTTTCCACCCAGATGTTAGACAGGTAAGATTAAAACTTAAGTTCCATAAACTTGTATTAATGGAAAAAGTAATGTGATGATTAAGTCATCTTCACTTACTGATTTATTTTACTGGCCCTTATTGCTATATATTCTCTAAGGTTATCTGCATCACTTCCACCTACTTTTGGAGAAATAGCATGTGAGGATACACTACTGCACCAGTTCTGTTTTCAGTGGTCTCACACGGGCAGCTTGAAATCAGCTGTGATGGGAGGGTTTCCTCGTGGATATCAGCATATGCTAAGATCATGTCTCCCTTTGCTATGTTATTCAACATCCATATCACTAGTCAACCAGCAACTACATGCTGAATAACTGATTTCTGCTGTTTTTGTCATGTTTCATTTCCTTACTGGGGTGGCACTGGGGATTGAACCCAATTCCTTCACACTGGTCTACATCCCTACCCACTTCCCTCATTTTTGAGACAAGTCTTCCTTAAGTTGCCCATCTTTGTCTCTAACTTTCAGGCTTCCAAGTCGTTGAAATTATAGGGCATATAACGTTAGGAAATGAAGATTTAGCGGAACACACCCATGCCCATTCATTTACATACTGCCTATAGCCCCTGCCACACCATTTTTTTTCCTTTTTTTGCAGTACTGAGAATCGAATTCAGGACCTTGTGCTTGTCAGGCAAGGCAGTAGCACCAATAAGTTACATCCCTAGCCATATAGCTACTCTTGCTACACCTACAGAACTGAATATTTGTACCAAACACAAATATTTACTATCTGACACTTACAGAAATTTGTCAACACCAAGTCTAAATATAAGATAATGATAGAGAAAATGTTCATAACGCAGATTAAACATTACATATTTACAAATTGTGTGTGTGTATGACTAGCACCAAAAATTGACAAAATAATCTGTCTAGTCTTTAAAAGCATTACCCAATTTGGAAAGAACTCATTCATGTCTTTGATAAATGAGTAAAGTTTCAAAATACATCTTCCTTGTTTCACTTCTATCTTGTTAGCACAAATTAACATGTCAGCCAACATTCATACCAGAACTATACTCATTCTTCAGCTCTAGCTGTAATGTGGCTATATATAGAGTTTGATAAAATCCATTAAAATGTCCTTGCTACCTAGGATATTTTTAGTATTTGTCCCACTGGCAAGTGGCTTGTGATAGAATGTAATAAATAAACAAAGAAAGAACCCCAAGAAACCTATGCCACCATCATCTCCCTTTTTACTTTCCAGAAGCCAAATTTGTTCCTCAGTTTGGTGTGGACCTACTGTCATTAAAATCATGTTTCTCATACCTCCCTTTGGCTTCCCTAGACATTCCTTAGAACCTCAAATTGATCTTGAGGCTTCCTACTTTTACATGTAAGAATGATCCAAATCCCTCAATCTCTTTAGTATGTTTGCTCTTCTCAGTACATGCTAAATTGATGCACCTTCAAATTTATTACCTCATAGCAAGTAAATATAAAAAGCATCATGTCCCTCAAGTTCACTCTTTATACTAATAAGCTTTTCGAAATTATTCTTCAAATGAAAATGTTGCTAGTGCCCATTTTATCTCCTCCAAATTTGTTATAGTCCTACAAGCTACGAAAATAAGAAACCAAGAACAAAGCTTGTGTGCCTAATAATTTGAGTTTTATATAAATGTAAATTTTTATAAATATTGGCCTAATTTAAAAATCTGGCTCTTGGCCAGTGATGTTAAGTAGCAAAGGAGCCAGTAAATGGGACCAGAGCCCATGAAGTTTCAAGGCGGGGCCACGTACTTGAAACCTGAAAGGAGGAATTTGCTCTGAGAAAGAGCTCTCAGGTAGCCATAGATCTTTTAATTAAACAGAAAGCTAAGAGAAGAACATGCTTTCTTTTCCTTTAAGGAGATTTCAATCTCAGTAACATTTTCCAAACAAAAATATGTTGTGGATCTATAAATATTCTAAATCTTCTATCACCATTTCCAGAAATGAGAGCAAAGCTCCTGGGAAAGCAGACAGAGAAACTGAACTTTAACTGCTACCATCAATTTTGTGCAGGTCTGAAACAACGAAATTGTCCTCCTGACACTTGAAAAATCTACCAGGAAAAAAAAAATGAGTGCTTATAAAAAGGAAAGTAACATGGAATGTTTGGTAGAAAGATGTGGATTCAAATTCCATTTTATCTCCCTAGATAGCATTCTTTGGTAGCCTGTTACTGTTTTCAGAGACTATAATAATATCTCCCACGTAAAATTATGATGAACATTAAATAAAATTCTATTTGTAAAGCAATTAAGACTCCATGTAAGGTGCCTGACTGTTATGAAACAAATAAGATTGATCTTGGGTAACCCTGAATGATCTTTTGTGTTTTCTCCTCTCTGTAACTAAGTTTTGTTGCTTGTAAAATGGGTATGTTAATATTCTCATGCTGTTCTGGGTAATAAACTATGTACTATGAATACAATGGGTAGTATAATAATTAATATATAAAAGTATTTATAGATGTTTTCTTCCTCTGATAAATCAGGTTTTCTAAAATGATATTCTGAGTTTCCAACTCAGCAGCCAGCCTGCCATGAAGGCTGAACCTTCTCCATTCAGTAGTAGGGTCCCAAGTCAGCGCTTCTGAAGAAACATTCTCTGAGCTGAGCTCCACCCCCAACTTTCCTGCCAGCGCTCTACCCTCACCAAGCCAGCAAGAGCTCCAGGCTCAGCCTTCGGGGCCCTCCCCAGCACTCCTGTCTATGTTCTGGTGACAAAAAGCATTAACATTTTTGGCTCAGCCTCCAGAGTCACCTAAAGACACAGCACCATCTCCAGTCTCCCAGGAGGCTGCAGGTCTCCTGAGTGCCACTGAGCAAGATCTCGCCTTCCCAACTCACACATGGCCTGCCTCGGCCTGCTGAGCTCCACTTCCAGGAAGTAGAAGAATCAACTTCAGAGCTGCAGCCAGCTCCATCTTCCCCAGAGCCTTCTGAGACAGAACTTCCTCCAGCCCAAACACTGGCCCCATTTCAGCTTCTACCTGAGCCACTCAGCCCATCACAAGACCAGTTTCAACATCAGCTCAGAACCAGGCTCAGCAGCCAACACTGCCAGCCATATTTCATCCTTTGGACCCAGAAGGCCCCATCACCTCAGAGCCTGCTACAGAGGCTGCACATTCTGTGGCCCTGCAAAAGTCACCAGCTTTTCCTCCAAAGCACCCTGAGCAGACACTTCCACGCCCAGACCAGCTTCAGGCTCTGCATCCAAACCTAACAGAGGTCACAGCTTGACCTTGGTACCAGGGCTTGCAGAACTTCTCCAGCTGTGGGAGGTGCTCCTCACAGCTGCAGTGGCCACCACTGAGGCTGCGCTTCTGTGGCCCTGCTAGAGACTGTACCCTACCTCCACAGCCACTGAAGTGAGGGTTCCACATCCAGAGCAGGTTCTGGCTCTGCCTCTGAACCTGACTGAGGTCACTACTCAACTTCTGGATGTGGAATTTATGGCAACTGAAGATTTGCAAATCTTCAATCACCCTGGAGAAGCCTTCACTCCACAAAAGGATCATAGCAGCATGAAGAGATGCCATCACATGTGTGAGCCCTGCCCCTGCTGGACAAGAGCCCATTGGGCATGGCCTCACCTGCCAGTGCCTGTCCCAGAACACAAAACTGACAGATGGAAAGAAAGGAGGAGGCATTGAACGGAACTGTCGAGGAAGATGCAGTGTTTGTAATCCCATCTGTGAGAGGCTGAGACACGGTGATCAGAAGTTCAAGATAAACTTGGACAACTTAATGCCTCAGGGAGACCCAATATCAAAATAATATTTAAAAAATGAGAAGAAGGAAAGAATCTTTAAAGGAGGAGCCGTGTGTCAGTGAATGCTGAGAGGACAGAGACCATAGGTGCTGTCCTATTTCAGATTCTGGAACCAGGCCACTGAAGGGAAGGGAAGCTGTCTGGGTAAGATCAGACTTTACCTGGTGGCTGGGACTGTCAGTGACTGAACACAGGAGGGCAGAGCTTAGGCACGGGGGGCCTTAGCAAATCAAGCCACTGGTGAGAAATCAGGTTACGGAGCAGAGATGCTGTGTAATTACTGACCTTGAATATCAACTGTAGAGCATCAGTGATAGAAGGGGAGCAGGATGCCAGGGAGTTCAGAGAAGGGACGGGTTGCACTGGATTCTCGAAAAATGATGCCCAATGTGCGCCTGAAGGAATGAGAAAAGCTATTCAGGTGAAGATGAACTGGACAGGAAGACCAATCCAGACAAAAGCAAAACTACAAAGGCCATAACAAAGATCTGAAGGAAAAAAAAAGATGACAGATGAGGGGAATACGGACTCATGGGGCTGAAATTTAAGGATGGCCTGGGACGATGGCACAGATGGGAGAGCCAGGAAGTTCTGGTTTAAAACTGTGAAAATTGGTTACACCAGTCAGGGGCGAAGCACAGAGTGAGAGTAAGACTTCAGAAGGTCACTCCAAAAGAAAAAATGAAGGGGGGAAATGAAAAGTGAGCCCCAGAAAGAAAGAAAAGACATGGAGCAGAGCAGGCACAATGAAGTCCAGTGGGCTGATAACCAAGACATAAGCATTGAATCTGGATGCATTTAGGGAGATCATTTTGAGATGAAAACATCAAACTATGGCAGAGGAAACCAGATCACTTTAGAAACAAACCACTTTTCCTCTTCGTCAAGATAATTTCAGTGAGTTCTCCTGAGAGCCTGGGTCGGGCAATATATGAGGATATGTGTATTTAAAACATTTCTTTCTTATACACTGATACACATAGCCAGAGGTACCTGAAAATTGATTTTGCCCCCCCACACACACACACACTCTAAAAGGCAGGAGTGAGGGTGTAACCAAAGGGTGGGGGTGTGGGGGGGGGTGGAAAGCAGAGGGTACACGGCAGCTCATGGAGGTGCATGGACCTGTGCTTTTCCGGGACAGAGAGCTCAACACAGGCCCCTGAAGACCCCTCAGCAGTAGGGAACTCGTCTCACAAAGCCTCCCAGCAGGGCCCATTCCCTCGCGTGCTCCCCCCCGCACCCCCACGGGGGGGCTCAGCAGTGGTCCGCCCCTGTTGCCAGGCTCTGGACCAAACATTCTAGGCCGGTACTCAGTGGCTGGAGGCAATGGCCCAGGCAGCCTGTGCCATGGAGTGCCTGGCCACTGTGGGGCTACTGACCCTGCTCTTCCTCTCGTGGAGGACTTTTCGCTCCATCCGAAGCCGGCTCACTCTGAAGAGAGAAAAACACCTCGCTCGGCAGCTCGCGGGACTCATGCGGCAGAAATGCCAACTGTTAGACCAACTCAGCCACCTGGAAAAGGAGCACGAAGCCTTGGAGGCAGCTCTGAAGGAGGCCCAGCTGGAGCGGGAGGCCAAGAAAGCACAGCGCTGGGCAGCGGCCTACGAGAAGGCTGCCCTGGACGGAGACAAACTGCGAGGGCAGCTGAGGCGCCTCCTGAAAGAGCTCCGAGAGGAGCAGTTGCGGCGCCTGCAATCCAGGCGATCCAGGATGGCTCACATGGCGAATAGGATCCAGGTTCTGGAGGAGGAGTCCAAGGCGCTCACCGCTCAAGTGGCTGAGGCCAAGGTGGCCGTGCTGAACGCCAGCAAGAAGCGTTTGCAGGGAGAGCTGACAGAGGCTCGGGGCTGGAAGGAGCAAGGGAGCGACCTGGCCGCACAGAAGACCGCGCTCCAGGCCTCCCGGGCTCAAACAAAGCAAGTGCTCCAGGAGAAGGAGAAAGATTTCCAGGCTCTGACCGAGCACCTGCTCACCAGGACCCAAGGCTGGTTCTGCGGGACCCCGGGAGACACCACGCAGACTGCGCACCTGAAGCAGGAACTGGACAGTCCACCGCAAAACGGTCCTGGTTCAAGTCACCAGCCTGAAGGACCCCTGGAGAAGCTGGTCCATGGTGCTCAGCTAAAGGCTTCCCTCGACACCGTGGAAGAACAAAGGAACCAACTGCACGCTCAACTCCTTGAGGGCGAGCAAACCCAGGGAGACCTGACTGAGGCTCTGCAGCATCTCAAGACCCAACGGGCCTCAGGGCAGCGCAGAAACACACAGCTGCACAGGGAGCACCAGAGGCTTCGGCAGAGCCTCTCAGTGAGGACCCAGGTTTACCAGCAAACGGTCCTGAGCTGCCACTGGAAGCTGCGAGCGCACGAGAAATCCCGGGCAGAGCAAGAGCACAAATTGTGCAGGCTGCCGGAGGCGGACCAGGCCGCCGAAGAGCTGGACACCTACAGGAAGCGAGCCCGAGATCTGGAGCAGGAATGGGAGAAGACCGGCCACTTCTACCAAGGGCAGCTGAGCTCCCTGCAGAGGGAGGCCCGAGAGAACTGGGCCGCAGCTCACCTGGCTGAGAGGCAGCTCCAGGACTTCAGAAGAGAAAACACTTGTGTCAGACAACACATCCGAGCGATAGAGCTGCGAGCACCCCTTCCGGCCAAAGCTCCTGCCCCTGTCGAGGTGAGAAAGAGCGCGTGTGGCAGCCAGAGCTCCCCACGGGGCGCCTCAGCTCGCAGCCGACCTGCATGTGCTGAGAGACCTGTCTGTCCTCTTCCTACCCTGTGGGAGGAGCCCCTGGGAGGCTCCGCCGTTTAGACTCCAGCAGGACCAGCAAGCCCACTCGGAGCGTCCCACCTGGGCCTCCTTCAGCTGGGCTGCCCAAAGCCAGGCCTCAAGATGGGCCTTTCTTCCTCCAGGTGGAGCTCCACCATTTCTGAGGGCCCCAGTGGCCCAGGTCCTGAGAGGTCACCCTGCACCTCCTCTGCCTCCTCCAGGACACAGGTACAAGTCACCTGCACGTTACTGGCCTCCTAGGCATCTCCCTCACCCAAGGCCACCACCCCCAATGAGAAAGACCTGTTCCCAAGGCCTACTCCTCATTCTTTGATCCCTGAGCTGGGGTGGACCCACGGCAACTCAGCAAGACCTTGCTACTCCATGCCCCGCCCCCAACAGGAACCCAGCCACAGCTCAGCTCTCCCTTCCTTTCCCTTCCAAGTCACTCCATTCCCTCGCATTTTCGGCATTTATTTTTTTTTCTCTCAGCTACAATCCTTAATAAAGAGAATTTAAATAGAAAAGACTGGAGTCAGATTGTCAGTCTCTAAGAAACAGTACAAAGGAATACTGTGTGCATCTTTCCGAGTTCAGAGTGAGAGGCCCCACGGGGAGGTCCCCTTAGGCCTCGCTTCAGGCACCAGAGCTCCCAGGCCCACCAGGCTGACTGGCTAGCTGGTCTCCCTCCCAATCTTCCCTTCTTCAGTGGGGTTGAAGGAAAATGTCACCTAAGAAACAAGAAGGGAGGTGAATGACTTCAATAACCTCCTGCCTGGGCACATTGGGCTTTTTCCCCCCTTGGTTTTCATGCCAGAATCCGCAGCTCAAAGCTGCCTTGCCAAGGTCAGTAAGAGCTGGCGGGCACTGCCTCAGGTGGCTTCTCAGCCCTTAGGAACAGGTGATTCAGAAGATGAAGATTACAAATAGATGCTAAGAGACATGAGATGGGAGAAATATCAGGGAGAAATATTCTGACACCTGGAAATGTGCTGGGCGGGCCCGCTGCTGGAGGCTGAGGCTGCCCTCCCCACCTGTCGCCTGCAGTGGGCACAAAGTGTGCATAGAACTCTGCCCTGCTTTCCCGCCTGCTTTTCTGGTTCCTTACCTTCAAGGTGGAACCAAAGGGGACCACTAGGACTTAGGTCTGAAGCCTCTGCGACGCCTCGCGTTCTGGGGGTGGCTCTTCCAAGTGCTGAGGGGTCACGGGTAGAGTTCAGTGTCCCTCGCAATAGGCCGTGGCTGGATGTGCGGTCAGGAGGTCACACCTTTGAAGAATACACATCTCCCTCTAGGCCCTTTGCTTTCCTTCTGTTTTTAGCTGCACGAGAAGCCCCTGAAAGGGGCGGCCAGAATAAATCTCTGGTGCTTTAAGTTGTGCTGCCCAGTATTTTGGTCCAGCAGGGGGAGAAAAGACACTCCATTCCCTTCTCCACGTGACAACTGGTGCTGCGGGAAAGGCCGCTGGGGTCTCCCTGCCTTTGCCCTCTGGACGCAGGTGCTGAACTCTCACACTGAGTAGTGAGTCACTAGAGCTGAGATGGTCGCGTCCTCATGGACACGTCTTAGGCAAAGGGCAAAACTGCCATCTGTCAGTGCCTTTGGAGATTTAATTATTAATTCTTCCAGGTCTATCTTTGGCATGGTAAAGAGACGCCTTGTTCTGAATTCATCTAGACAAAGTTCTTCATGAATGAATGAATTGAAGAACTCAGAGGAAAACAAGAAGAAGCAAGAATGAAGAAATCTGAACAGCCTAGTGCTGGATTATTTGTAGTAAATAATCCATGCTGCACATAAAGCAGGAAGTCTGAGAGCAAAGCTTGTTTATCCTCTGGTACAAGCTTGTGGCCTAATGGTAACTAGGCTGTTGCAAAAGCAGAGACTAAAACACTTAATTCCCTGTTTACAACTTTTAAATATATAAATGGATGAATAAAGATAGCTTTTGAATCAGATTTATCAAAGGCCTCATGCCTTCAAATTGAGTATCAAAGGAAATTTTGCATAAGTGATTACATTATAATCTCTGAAATTAAAATGGAGATCAATGCCAGTATAGTTCATAGTGCATTTCTGTTCCATTGTTAAGCTTTTCATTTACACTAGTATTTCTGCAGAGTAAAACAATAAGGCAAAATGCTGTGGAGCCCTCCTCAGGGTGAAGGCTGCACGGAGACTCACTATTCTACTTCATGCTTTAAAGAAAACACCTTCCTATAAGACTGGGATGTGTCAGCTTCTTCACTTTCATTTTTAACAGATGCACCCCTCAGCCTCTCTTTAAAAGCATTGTCTTTCCTGGAACACCTGAGCATCACCTTCAAAGCATGGTAAGTGCTCCGAGCTGTTCTCCCTGTGTCTTATCCAGCAGCACCCCTTCTGCTTCTGACAGCTTCGGAGGGCAAACAGACCCAGCAGTTGTCAAAACAGAGCTCTAAGTTCAACATTTATACTGGTCCATTATATGCCATCCTGCTATTAGGAAAGACAGGCCCTTACCCCATCCTTGTTCAGCCACTGGAAAAAGAAATGCAGAAATAATACTTACTGGCTTTCAAGGAGTTTGAGGCGTGTCTGTCTCTTTTATTAGCTGGAAAACACTGACCCCACAGAAGACTCAGATTTTTGCCTCAAGAACCTATGGATCATTTCTTTCTCCAATTTAAATTTATATAACATTATGCACTGGGCCCCAGACCCCCAGATTGAATCAATCCTTTCTTCCTTATAAGTCTCTGCGTTATCTTACTTTTCAGTGCTATAGATTCCTTTCTACTTGTGCCTCATTCTGTCTTTGCATTATGAGTCCTAGAATGCAAGATGCCACCTAAACTCTCCCTACACCACGCAGCACCAGATCCTGGCAATCAAAAAGCTCTATTCTTCTAACCATGTCCAAGTGGCTAAAGTTTTGTATTAAGATGAAAATAAAGCACAGGAAAACTTCAGATAATATATTAAAATATGTTCTACAATACAACTGATATAGTAACCATCCTATACAAGTATTTATTTTGTGAAGTTTTGCCATAGTAGAGCCCTACCAGAACTTATTTTTGGTTGCTGGATCCCTCAGCCCAGTTGAGAATATGAAAGGTATCAGGAAAACTGGTAAACTCAAGGTATGGTGACAAATTCCTTTTAGAGAAGGTGCTACTCTTTGAACAGAGGTTGGGACATGTGGCTTTCTGTCCTCCGGCCTAGTTGGAGAGCTTCAAGGCACCCCAAGAAAGCTTGGAAATATCCTCCCTGCCACTGGAGGCACAGAAAACTGGTGCCTGACCCAGCCTGAGAAAGCTAAGTGGCCTGGGTACCAGGCTGGCCTTCTGCCCTTAGTTTAGAAACAGTCCAGCTTCAGGGATTCTGAAGCCACAGGGGAGTTTCTGCTCCACAACTGAGCCAAGAGATGCCTCAGTGTTTTGCACCACCTGTGCGTCAGCAAGGACAGCGGCCAGCAGGGGTCCCTGGAGGAAGGAGGAACAGTGAGAAGCTTGAGGTGTGTATATAGTAGGGAACAGGAAATAAGCTATTTGAGTTGAAGGAACCATACCAGTAAAAAGCTCAGCAGGACACTTCTGAAGGCCTCTAGAAGAACTCAAGCTTCATCCATTTCTGGGGCCACCCTGGGGTATCAGGGGTTTTTTTCCCCCTTTATTGAGTTTCCTGGTACATTTTGGGTATACATTATGATCATATTCCTCATTGAGAATTTGTACCTGTACCTAATGTATCTTGATTCTCATTTTTCCCATCCCCCTGCCCTCCCTACAACCCTCCACTCCACCTATATACATAAGTTTTGTTTCCATTTTTTTATTGTTGTTATTTTTACCACTGACTTTTTGTTTCCCTTCTTGCTTTCCCTCCACCCAGCCCCCATTTCCCCTCCTGGCATGTCAGCTTTAACCATCCAACCTGTCCAGAGAAATTGAAGCAGTGCCACCCCTACACTTCTCCCTCCCCTTCAGCCTGGCAATTCTAAAACAGTGGGTAGTGAGAGGAGAAGGAGAAGAGAGACAGGAGACAGAACCAGCAATTCATGTCCTCCCCACAGCAGGTGGGGACTGTTCTGGAGCAAGTACACCTGGGAAACAGGAGAAGAGGTAACGGAGGTTAGATCTCTATTATCCTGTGACCAGAAAGCTCAAATTACTGAATGTGTCTACGTCCTGGAGTGACTGTGGGCTTGTCCCATAAAAGTAAGTAGATAAGTCATGGGGATGCTAGCTGGAGTCTTACTCCTAGGATAAAACAGCCTTTCTTCACCGAATGAAGTTTAAGCGCAAGGGGTAATTCATTTCATTTAAACAATGTTCTATCACTGTCCAACATATGCTTGTTCAACGTACCAATTGTACATGTATTATAAGACTGTTTCCAGGCTTTCTATCTCCTTAATGGGAAATATTACTGTGATGGGCACTTGCTACATGCCGGCCATTATGTTAAGCACACATGTAACAAGCAGCATCCCAGGAGAAAACAGAAGACATGGGGACATTAAGGTTTTCCTAAGGAAGTTCACTAAAAGGATTATGGATAGCGCTGTGGAGCCCATATCGCAACCACTGTTACCTGTCCTCAGGCCTCAAAGGGAGAAGGGGGATCAGGTTCCCAGAACAGAGGGGAGGGACTTGTAGGAATCCCCTGGGAAAGGGACAGACAGACCGAAGCCATGCGAGGACAGGGGTTCACGAGAATTTCCCACCTCCCCCAGCGGCTCCTCTGATGTGCTGTCTGGGCTCTTGGTGGCCAAACCAAATAGGGCAAAGGACAAGGGAATTTCCTACGGTTCGTAGGAAGCTCAGCCTCCCAAGAGGAGACCAGGGAAGAAAAAGGTGGAAAGCGGATGAGAAGGGCAAATGAAAACATCCGGGACATAGATATATCTCCCTAGATCTGCAGAAGAAATTTACTCATAACTGCAGATAAGGAAACCTTTAGGAAGGTTAAGTAACTGGTTCAAGGTCAAGTGGTCAAGGGGAGTGTCAAAATCACCCTCCAGTTGTGTCCAGACCATACGTTCAGAACAATTGCTATGTTATCACTGGATTTCTTTAAAAATTACTATTTTATCTCACTGTTAAATTATGGTTGACCACTGACACAGAAGCCAACGAAAAATGTTGACCAGAATGATAGATAACAAGTCTCTGGCACAATTCAATTACAATTTTTTAATACTCATTTTTAACCCAAGTGCTCAAATCTAGAAGAAAAATCTTACATGTAGACTAGAAAAGTAATCATAGTCTAATTTAGGAATAAGTCCTCAGAATTTTTCATTTTTTGATAAGCATTTCTTACCACATGGGCTCCCCCATCTGACAAAGTATGGTGATACAAATGAATTATTTTTCTAGTTAAGGGCCTTACATGTCCACCTGGTGAAATGAAGCATGCGAGATATAATACCAAACTGTGGAGCCGCAGCAGTGACATGATCAGCCTGAAGTGAAGCATGCAGATGGTTAAACAAAAGTCCTTCCTGCCAGATGGCTAAACACCAGCCATGACACTAACTCTGTACTACATCATACAATCAGCGTCTTTATATCTAATTTTTTAATTCCTCAGTTTAGCAGTTGTCTTCTATTGTGAATTAAAAAATTACAATGAAAACAAGAATGAGTTTTCAATAATACTTAAAATAAAACTCTACAAATAACATAGATTTCAAATACTAGATAAAACAAGTGATTTGTACACATATAGCTCCTTGCAAACAAAACTGAGAGAAAAATTAAGTTCTACATGTCTACAATAATATATTTTCAAGAAAAGTTTAAAAGGTATTCATCTGGAGCACATAAAAGTATTTTTGTTAATTACTTATAAAACAGGAATGTAGGGCCGGAGGATTAGCTCAGTGGTTCTGGCGCCTGCCTGGCAAGCGCAAGGCCCTGAGTTCGATCCCAGTAACCACATACAATGCTGGGCGTGGAGGCTCATGCCCACCAGCAATCAATACCACATACCACAGAGCCAGGCATGGTGGCTCACACCTGTAATCCCAGTACTCGGGAGGCAGAGGCAGGAGGATTGCTGAATTTGAGGCTTGCCTGGACTACATAGTGAGCTCAGAGCCAGCCCGAACTACAAAGCGAGACCCTGTCTCAAAAAGAAAAAAAAAAAAAAAAAGGAATATAAACTTCTGAACACTGAAGAACGTGTATCAACATCTAGAGCATGACTTTGTAGTAAAAATTTCTGTAAGCCATTCTGAATGAAAAAGCCATTACACATTACATTTATAGAGTGCTTCCCTTTCAACCCATATATGAACCATCCCAGACCCTCTGAAGCAGACGTGGCTTATAAATGTGCATGGCTAGGGGAAAGCTTAAAATCATCAGATAGAGTAAAACCCTAAAGATGAATTAAATCATACATGCTAATTTTGTAAATTTGCCTAATCAAAATTGTGCCTGTCCAATGGCCCACTCCCTCAGCCACAGGGATGAGTTTCTAGATTTGGGAACAAAGAAGCTATGTCTTAAAGGTCCAGCCCCACTGGATCTTCAGATTATACTAGTTCCATTCACCACCTTCCTGCAACCACATGAAAGACTGCAAGTGAAATCTGCCCAGAGAAAAACTGTCCATGTGCAGAAAGATGAGGTAGCCATAAGCTACTGAGCCATCTCACACTGCAGTGGTTTGTGTACACTAGTAAACAGGCTAGAAATGTAGCTTTGTGGCAAAGCAAGTCCAAGGGCCAGTGGTGGGAGACACAGTAGGAGGAAGCAGCCAGAACCCTCAAAGCAAGCTCCAGTCCCCCACAGGTCCCACAGCAAAAGGATTAAAAAAAACAATAAAGTTGGAACCTTGAGACAAAGGCTGAGCCTGGGATCGACTTTTGCTACTCTGAGCAGCAGCAGCAGAAGGCAGGCCAATACCCCAAATTTGCCACACCTTTATTTGGTACCAAGGCTTCACACCCATAATCCTATCATGCATAAAACAGGCCGTTATCCACAATAATCCCAGTAGTTGACCTCACAGGGCAGGGCAGACATCCTTAAATCTGATTAAGTAAATCCAAATAAGTAAGTCTTAAGGCCAATAATCCTAGTGCAGTAATCCTTGTAGTTTAAGATCCCACAAAGTGGGCCAGATGTCCTCAATAATCCCAGCAGTTGATTCTGCAGGGCAAGGCAGATATCTTTAAATCTAAGTAAGTAAATTGAGTAAATCCAAGTAAGTAAATTATCTGAAGTTCCCAACAGCCTATATTTGATCTTTGTTACCACAAAAAACATATACATATAACAATTAATTTTTAAGTCACTATGCACTTTGCTACTTCTATTTATGATAATAAGGTAACTGAAAGTACTGCCCTTAAACAAAATCACAAGGAACCCCCAGATCTCCAACTGAGAATATTTCCAACATATTAAAACTGGTACAAAGGCTGAAGGATTAGCTCAGTGGTTCCGCGCCTGCCTCGCAAGCGCAAGGTCCTGAATTTGATCCCCGGAAACCACATACAATGCTGGGCATGGAGACTACAGCACCACATACCACAGTGCCCGGCGTGGTGGCTCACGCCTGTAATCCCAGCACTCGGGAGGCAGAGACAGGAGGATTGCTGAGTTCGAGGTTTGCCTGGACTACATAGTGAGCTCAGGGCCAGCCTGAACTACAAAGCGAGACCCTGTCTCAAAAAAAAAAAAAAAAAAAAAAAAAAAAAAAAAAAAAAAAAAAAAAAAAAAAAAAAAAAAAAAAAAAAAAAAAAAAAAAAAAAAAAAAAAAAAAAAAAAAAAAAAAACTGGTACAAAAGCAACCAAGATCTATTAAATCAATTCCTTTCTCCAAAACAGGAATCGTTTTGCATGTGAAAATAAATCTAGTTACTAACCTATCTCTACCAAAAGCATGAATGAGAGACCACCTGGGCCAATGGTAGGCTTTCAGTCCAGTTGTATCTGCTGATGAAAAAGGAGATCACGAAGTACATGGAAATTTTGAATCACTTCAAAAAGTACAGCTGCTCAGCAAAAATGAATTAGAATATTACCTAACCTCGATTAAAGAGGGCTTTCATAAAACCAAATGATTTTTACTTCTGTTACTGTTTCCTTGCGGTTTAGTTCTGAGCTTTGGAAAGCAGATCCTCCCAAGAGTGTCATCACATAGCTATTTAAGGACCTGTGAATCTTTAATACCACACAGAAAAACTAGACAGAAAGGACCCGATTATTTTTAAATTGGAGAGTTGTCAGCAGGGTAAGTGCTATTAGTGCTTCACATCACCAGTCTCTGTCACCTCCTCAAGGACTTAGTTTCAGAAGATGGGCAGAAACAGTAATTTGGATTTTTTTTTGACTATGTCAATGGTTCCATATATGTGGAACCACTAATTTACAGAATTATAGGGATGTGTGGTGGTCTGTTATATTTAGTAGGTTTTCTTTCCTTTGTAGGTTAGCTTGGACTTTTGATGAATAAACTAACATTGCCAAACAATGTGAAATTTAAGTAAAAAAAGTGAACACATCCCAACACTTGGAATGTTATACTAATATTGTCTTCCCAAATCATTTCACTCCATACTGGCCTGTCAGAAGTGACAGATTACAGAGAATTTACAAAATCTGTGCCAGCAGCTTTAAGACTGTTCTGTTTTACTTTCAACAAAGAGCTCTTATGATTGAAGCATCATTTGATATTAACTCTCTGTTGGTCTCTACATCTGTCTCAAATGATAGGTTAACAATCAGGTCAATCTAATTAGTCTCACTTTATAGACTCCACTTTAATTTAAAAAATATGTTGATGTACTTTTTCTGTCTTTTTGATGCAAGTATACTTTGCAAAATGGAAAATATGCTAAAGAAACATAGTAAATATAAGTATATATGGAAATTGAACATGTAACACCAAAATGGCACTTCAAATGCAGAATAGGACTGTTTTTTTCTTTTTTATTTACTTATTAACAGTAAAGTGGTATAAATGTCATAACATGATATTTCAATGTATGTATGCTCTGTAGAATAGCTAAATCAAGCTAACAGGTACTAGATTTGCTTTTAAATAGCTAGCCATGAAAAAAATGTAAAGAGGAACACAGCACACAAGTTCCAGATGAGTCAAGTGTTTAAATATTAAACAATGATCCTTAGAATCTAGAAAACAATCTGACTTTTAAGTTCATTTTACCATAAAAGGAAGGCCTATTTAACCAAGGCTCAAAGCCAGGAAAGAAAAACATGATAAGATCACCATGCAAACACTGAAAGAGGTTTTGATGGTTAAAAAAATATGATACTGGGCCGGAGGGTTAGCTCAGTGGTTCCGGCGCCTGCCTCGCAAGCGCAAGGTCCTGAGTTCAATCCCCGGTAACCACATATAATGCTGGGTGTGGAGACTCACGCCCACCAACAATCAACACTGCATACCACAATGCCGGACGTGGTGGCTCACGCCTGTCATCCCAGCACTCGGGAGGCAGAGACAGGAGGATTGCGGAGTTCGCGGCGGCTTGCCTGGGTACCATAGTGAGCTCAGGGCCAGCCTGAACTACAAAGCGAGACCCTGTCTCAAAAAGCAAAAAAAAAAAA
>PVIC010026756.1:0-24289 GCA_004025085.1 Thryonomys swinderianus
GGGAGGGGAGGGGCGGCCCAACTGGGGAGGGCGGGGGAGAGAGGACAGGAGCGGCCTCCTCCTGCCAGCCTCCGGACTCACCCTGGCAGGGGAAAGAGCGATGCCCACCCGGGCACCATGATGTCCTGTCTGCTCACTCCAAGTTAGAACGGCTGGCACTGCACAGATTTCACCTTCAAGTACCTTGCTCACTGCTCTACCTAAACTACTGGCTCCTCATGATAACTATGCTTATTGCCACAGTGAGTGCATCTAGCAGACATGACTAAAGCTTCACAGACAGAGCCACCCCGCTCGCAGGGCACCCCAAGACCGGAGCAGGCAGCCGGCTTCTCCTGAACAACGCCTTTTTTCCCTGTTTACACCCGCGGATCCTTCCTGGCTTTCCAGTCCCAAAAGGGTTAGGAAATTCCCACTGTTGTCCCTCCACCCACACCCTTTCCTCTCCACTCCTCACTGCCAACCTTTCCTTAGACTCCCCCGGAACGTGCACTTTTGTGGACTCTGTCTCACCTGGGCTGAGGTGAGAAGCAGAGAGTTATTGGGCCCTGAGGCAGAGCTGCTCTTGGAACACCCGTAAACAAAGGAGGACACATTCACACATGTATGCACCACACATGCACACATGCACACATGCACACGCTACCTCCACCTGTTCCTCCTTTTACACCTCTTAACCCAGCACCCACCCATTTTGTTTTTAATCAAAATATGCAGTTTCCAGCTTTTTCCTTGAGAGTGAACGGTCACGTCAGTGCTGTTCGGAGAGCTGGAGCCCATCAAAGCCTTTGAAAGGGTGACAACCGGAATGGGGAGGCAGCCTCCTGCCGAGCTTCTCTGGGGCCAATGCCCTTAATAACTCCCTGTCCCCAGGTAGAGTGTCAGGTGATCGGGCAGCAGAGTGACAGTCAATTCCTGCCCCTGGATCTGGTTTCCCTCAGAGAGGCCTCAAAGTTGGAAGGGGGTGGTGGATGGAGAGATGACAACCTTTGAATTATTGAGGAGTCACATAAAACTTCTACGTGCTTTTCCTTCCTTCTGACCCACTGACCCACACACTCCCTTCCAGGCTACTCAGCACAATCTCTGCCATTTTCCTACAGCATAGCTTCTTTGAGTTTAGTTCCAGGTTGTCATGGAAGTGGCAGAAACCTAGTGACTTGGCAGTTACTGGCTCCCATGATAGGAAGGACAGTCTGTGAGTGACAGGCACCGTGTGGCTCCCACAAAGTAACTTGGGCGTCCTCACCCAGATGCCAAGGCACGTGAACTGTGAGCCTGGCCCTGCCGCTCTACTCTGCAGTGTAGGACCTTTGCCAGGTCCCCTGAGGTCTGTCCGGTCCTGTCACGAGCTGCACAGGTGCAGAGGATCCAAATCCCTTCCTCATGCTTGCACTGAGTTGAGTCTCTTCTGTGGTAAAGGATTTGGACTGAAAATTATTCTCCACCCAGTCCTGCAGCATGACGGCCCCTTCGTTCTCACAGTGCTTCCCACAAGACATGATGTACAGGAAAACTTGTTCACAAGTTTTCAGGAAGGAGATTGCTATCCAGGACTGATAGGAGCAGCTGGTGGGTGACTCAAGAACACAGCAACACTGGTCACCTGCACCGCTCTCCCCGAAGGATACCCTGAGCAGGCAGTGCCTTGATATCTAGCAGGAGGCCCCACAGAACATGGCAACAAGCCCCTCCCCAAAACCCAACATTTCAGGCTTCAGAATGAAGGAAATACCTTATGCGTGGCCACTGCCTTCAAGGCCACACATTCCTGCCCTTCAGATTTGGTTTCTCCTTTTTTATTCTTATTATTTCTTGCATAAGAAGAAGGTACAGTTACTGAAGGACTTTCAGGCACAGTTTTAGGCAGTGCTTATATTCACAACCCATAGGTCCAACAATTCCAGGTTTCCAGACGAGGTGAGACCATTAAAGGGCTCTCTGAGCCAAGCAGCTGAACCAGACTGTGTGGAGTCTCCCGTCCACTTGCTGGGCCCTCAGGCCTCTGCCTCCATAGGGCCACCAAGGAAGCAGGAATTTCGCCAGACAACTTTACCTGCGTGGCAGGTGCCCGGCTGGAAGGTCCTCTGTCCGCTGCCATAGAAGTTCCTCTAGTGGGACACTGGAGACCTCTGGATCCCTGTCACTACAGGCCACCAGGCTGAGCTTCTAGAGACCTGCTCCATCCTCCACTCCACACCCAGTGTCCTTTCCTCCCCACCATGCCCTCCCCCCACCCTCCCCCAATCTGTGCCCACACTCATGGCTTCCCCGACACTCAGCCCTCTCCTCCACTTCAGTCTGCCCTTCTCACACCCTCCCCTGGGAACCTCTTTCTTCCCACTCTGCCCCATGCCTTCCACTCCTCCACTGTCTTCTGCTCTCAGCTCTGCCCCTTCCCTCCTCCCCATGATCTTCCTCCCTGCTTTCCCTCCCCAGGACACCTCCCACCCATGCAGTGGGGGACCCTCCAGTGTTACAGACAGAGCAGGTGCCTTCTCCCCTGGAATCAGTCTAGGAACTCAGCCCTCATCTATAGCAGCTGCTGTCAGCCTCGAAACACCACCAGCCTTCTGTAGCATGAGACATTGGCCTTTATTGTGGGCACAGAACGACATAGGAGCAGGGTGTGTGAGATCAAAGCAGCAGTCAGTTGGGCCGGGCCTCACTTGCTGCACTTCCGGGGGCTGCACTGGCACTGCATGGCATTGAAGACCTTGTGTTGCACCACCGAGCCATTGGCGCAGTGCAGGGCCACCCACATGGGCTCTATCCGTGTGGGCGAGCAGCAGGAGCACTGGTCCTCCACGTTCTCGGTGTCGATGGAGTATATGGCTTTGCTGGTGCATTTGCCCTGCAGCACAGCACAGAGAGGCGGGACATAGGTGGGCTGGAGGGTGGGGCTCCGCGGTACCCAGCGTACCCCCCCACACACACACTTTCTATGGCAAAGCCCAGGGCCGCTCCAGCCTAACAAGTCCCCCAGGTACACCTACCCCAAGTGGGGCTTGATCTTCAGGAAATGCATGCAGCACCATCTCCCACAGAGGAGTCTCCCTTCTCTTGAAAGGATTTATTTGGTCTTTCCCTGGGGCTAGAGGTCCCTAGCTCCTCAGTAGAACTTTTTTTTTTTTTTCTTTGAGACAGTGTCTTGCTTTGTAGTTCAGGCTGGCCCTGAGCTCACTATGTAGCCCAGGCAAGCCTCAAACTCAGCAATCCTCCTGTCTCTGCCTCCTGAGTGCTGGGATTATAGGCATGGGCCACCACACCCAGCATTGTGGTATGTGGTACTGACTGCTGGTGGATGTGAGTCACCATGCCCGGTATTGTTTTATGTGGTTACTGGGATCGAACCAGGGACTTTGCGCTTGTCAGGCAGGCGGCGGAACCACTGAGCTAAATCTCCAGCCCTAGAACATTTATTTTTAACGCTGCTCCCCTCTCCTCCCTGTGATTCTCTGAATCATTCTCGATGTGATCAAAGTGTCACTTCCAGCCCAGGAGACCCAGCCTTCCCACCCGGCCCAGGTGCAGCCGGCCACTGTACCTCGCAGTAGTGAATGTCCACTTTCTCCTGGGAGCTACAGTTGCCCACTCTGATGCGCTGCAGCTTGGCAGTGATGTCTTTGCAGTCAGGTGCCTCACCTGCCAGGCGAGGGAAAGATGGAGTCTGGTGAGGGCTAGGGCTTGTACAGGCGCTCTTCAGCCCGGCCACACTGAGCAGGAAGCAGGCCCAACTTGGCCAGCTTGCTGCACGCCGCAGAATGAAGCAGTCCTGGCCCTTCAGGTTCAGAGGTCTACATCGCCCAGCTCAACTCACTGAATGGCAATGTGTAACTGGACACGGAGCTACAGTGCACTGCACTACTGTGATACAGATGGACGTGAGTTACTCACACACGACTATAAGCTCCAGAAAGCAAGATGGCTGGAGCAGCGACACACAGAAGCCAGTGGACAATGAAGTAGCCAATAACCAGAATGACACTAAGTGACGGGTTCATCTTAAGTCCATCTCTGCCTCTGGGTAAGAGCAGCGGTCACTGCCTCTGTGGGCACAGAAATCCCAGCGCGTTCACAAGCAGGGTTCTGTCTCAGGGTGTTGCTACCTTCAGGTGGTGACACGCACGCATCCTTGTGTATGGGTGGTGACGCTCAGACCTGAAGTTCTGCTTGACTCAGCACCGCCCACTCACTGCCCATCCCCAGCCCAGTATGGGAGTTTCCTATGTGGAAAGGCTCCAGATCTGAGTCACCTAACTACAGTTTAGCCTGGCTCCGCACACTACAGCTTAGCCTGGTTCCATGCTTCCAAACAATTTCATCCTAAAGGAAAAGTCTTCCAATGACACTAAGAGGATAAAAAAGGAAAACATATTTAGACCAGCAAGTGATATTCTTTTGCTGCAGATATAAATCCCTGAGCTTAGCTTGTTTTCCATATAGAAGGTCTCAAAGGCTCCTGAACATACCACCCAGCAAAGGGCCCTTGTTGCTGGTTTTGTAGATAACAGTCCCCTACCAAATTCTATGCACAGTGCCTAGAGAGAATTCATCTTCTCCAGTGGTTTCCTCGCTCCCTATTCTTAAAGCATGCACAGAGGAATTATGGAAAGAAATGCTTTCACAATGTCTTTTCCCAATCTGCAATGTGCCTACATCAATCAGAGGGACTATCAGAGCGAGCTATCAGGAAGAAGAATGGCTACACTCTGAAGTATTCATGTTGTCACTGTCATTTTCTCTGCCTGAAACAGGCAAGGCCCATGAATCCAAAACAAACTAAACTACAAGCAGAGACAAGCAGTCCACGTAAGTAACTCTGAGTTACTTGTGCTTGTGAACATGTAGGAAGAAGACTCCGAAGTCCATCTCCCAAACTGCTGCTGTGATTGATCAGAGCCAGTTAAGGTCATAGGACCAAGAAGGAAGCAAAGAAGACCATAAACATGGGCTACCACTGGCCCACTGGCCATTTCCCCTTCTCTCCAAGATTCTCCAAGACATGCAATGGGCAGCTTCATAATAAGTGCCCATGGTGCCCCTCTTCAGGTTGGAGAGAGAAGATATTCTCTCAGGACAGATTTCTGAACAACCAAAGACCATCGAGGGAAACTGGGAAGAGTACAGACATTTGAAAGGGGATGTGAGCAGTGGCACACGGCTGACACTCCAAGAGGGTTGGCCAGTAACAAAGAAATACCTTCCTGGAATAAAGCTTACTCAGAAAAACAGTGCCTGGACATGCCAGGACAAGCTTCTCCTAAGGTACTCACATGTGTCACAGCAGGTGCCTGGGATTTTCAATACTTTCCCCTAAAAAAAACCAGCAGAGTCTTAGATTAGACCGAAATAGTGGACACACTTTGCAAGTCATTCTGGATCCAGTCCTAACTCTGGACTCGCAGCCATGAGCTCCAGACCCCGGATGTAAAATGTACTTTCCCATCACAAATGTAAGCTCCCTGAGTGTCCCACAGACCCAGCAGAAACAGGAATACTCTGAATTCTCTTCTAACTGGATCCTCCTTCCTGGGAAACCAAAATCACTCTGATCTCTCACTTTCCTATTCAAGGATCACAGATCCAGATCTTGGAGCAATGTTTTTATAAACCCTCCTCTCCTGCACAGAATTTTTTTTCTCCCCATCAGGCTTTGGTTTTGTGATGTCATTAGTTCTGCAGTCGCACAGAGGTCTGCCATGGATACTGGGAAATCAACCACTGAGGCCTGGACTCTGCGCGGTCAGAACTACTCCAGGAGTCAGATTGAGAGGGTCAAGACAAAGCAGGGTCTGGACTGTGGTCACTCACTCCCTCAGCCAGACACCGCAGCCGATCAAAGGGTGGGCAGCCCATGACCCTCTTCTCCCAGATGTATTCTCCCATGTCGTTGACTCTACAGAAGTGACTGTCGCAGCCATCCTGCAGCGTCTCACCACGCTGAAAAGAAAGACGGGAAGTGAGTACAGTGAACACAAAACCAGGTTTAGATTCCAAAGTACCAACTTCTTGGAGTTATTGAAACAATCTGGAGAAGTATGGAACAGGAACGAGAACTATATATAAAGTCCCCACGCACAGAGCAGAAAACAGAAATAGGTCTCAGCTTTATGACTTACTATGACCAGGGCTGCGTGAATGCGGAGGAACCGCAGCTTACAGAGACCACAGTCCCTACAGGATGAGTGAGCTGGCGCCAAACTGCAGTGCTGCTCTCAGCTCCAGCAGGTCACTGTGGCTTTCGTAGGCCAGTCCCTTCGTCAGAAGCCTGTGCCCTCCCTCAAGCTACAGAAACTCTTACAGATTAGCCAACTGACTCCTGTTCATCACAGTGAAAATCCTGTGCCTCCTGCCCATCATTTATCTGTCCTTCGTAAAACCAGAAAGAAGTGTGAAAAGAAGCCAGCTGCTCCTTCTTGAAGACCCCACCAGAGGAGACCGGACAGTAGCACAGAGGGGATCTGGTGCTCAACTCCTCCCACCTTCAGCGTCATGATCTGTCCTCCTCGCAGCTGAATGGTACAGGCGGTCAGCAAGCACCTCCCACAGCATTCGCCTGGCCTCTTCTCTTCTATGTAACCCTGTGGCCAAGAGGACAGCAGACGCAGTTAACCCTGCCCCAAGCACCCAGATCCTGTGGGCCAACCCTGCCCCCTTCTCACCTCCCCTGTCTGAGATTCACGTAGAGTTCAGAAATTCTCCACCCAAATCTAACTTTCGTCAGTGCTTCAGAAAGACATGTTTCTTCTCTCCACATGCACATAAGCCCAAGATGCAGCAGTCCAAGCTATTATATTCTGCCCTGAGTTCTTGAACCATAATTTTAATTATGTGCTGAATGATTATTTTATTACCATCGTGAGATTTATATACAAAATGGGACTAAAAGAAGTCAAAGATGCATGCTATAACCTCCAGAAGATCCACTGAACATGTCCCATGAAAACACAAAGCTAAGAAGGAAATACGAGAGGCAAGAAGAGATAAAATACCAAGAACAAGGGCCAGAGATTTAGCTCAGTGGTTCCGGTGCCTGCCTTGCAAGCGCAAGGCCCTGAGTTCGATCCCCAGTAACCACATACAATGCTGGGCATGGTGACTTACGCCCACCAGCAATCAATACCACATACCACAGTGCCAGGCGTGGTGGCTCACACCTGTAATTTCAGCACTCGGGAGGCAGAGACAGGAGGATTGCTGAGTTCAAGGCTTGCCTGGGCTACATAGTAAGCTCAGGGCCAGCCTGAACTACAAAGCGAGATACTGTCTCAAAAAAAAAAAAAAAACAAGAACAGAACTCAACTGAAGCAAAAGGAGACAACAAATAAACAGAACAAATAATAGTTAAGATAGCATATAAAATGGAAAAAAAGATAGATTGAAACTCAACCATATCCATAATTATATTAAATATAAATGAACAAACAAAATCTCAATTGAAAATGGATATTGTGCATCATGGATTTTTAAAAAGGCAAAACCTTTTTGAAGTATACTGTTAATAAGAGATGCGTGTTGGCTGGGCTTAGTAGCTCACGCCTGTAATCCCAGCACTTGGGAGGCAGAGGCAGGAGGATTGCTGGGAATTCGAGGTCAGCCTGGGCTACATAGTGAGTGAGATCCTGTCTCAAAAAACTAAAAAAAAAAAGAAAAAGAAAAAAAAAGAAAAGAAAGAGATGCACGTTTCATTTAAGTACACAGATAGAAAATAGAAGGAAAAGTTATAATGACAAATTACTAAGAAAATCAAAACTAAAATGAAATATGGTCTCACATTAGTTGTAATGGTTATTACTAAAAAACAATAGTTAATAGTAAATCCTGGCAAAGATATTTATAAAGGAACATCTATACACCATTACTGGACATATAAATTAGTCCAGCCACTATGAACAGTATACAGGTTCTTCCAAAAGTATTCTACCATATGATCCAGGTGTCCAAGCCTAGTGTAAATTCAAAGGAGATACTAATGAGTCATTTGCACTCCCATGTTTATACCAGCCTTGCTCTCAATAGCTAAACTATGGGCTTAACCTGTGTATAGATTAATGAATGAATCCAAGCAATAGAATATTATTCAGCCATTTAAAAAGTGAAATCCTGTTGTTTGTAGTGAAATGGACAAAACTGAAGTCATTATATGAAATGCAATAAGCCAGCATAGAAAGACAAATAGTGCATGTTCACTCTTACAGGTAGAAGCTAAAAATCCTTCCTGAGTATAGAATAAAGATACTCGACGTTGGGAAGGGCTCAGGAGATGGTGGGTTAAGATAAGTGGTTAATAGATACCAAGATATAAACAGCTAGAAATACAGTGGAATAACAGTGGTCATAGTAAGCTCTTACAAATTTTATCAGGATCTGGCAATGAGGAGCTCTAAGGCTCCAAACAGAAAGAAATGCTAAGCAGAGAGACATGCTAGTTACCTTGATTTAAGTAATATGTGCGAACAGTACATGCCAGTTAAATTTTTAAAAGGAAGCCGGTATAGCTATGTTAAATCAAAACAGACTTTAAGATGGAGAATGTTACCAAACTTAAAGCTATTTAGTAATGGTGAATATATTCATCAAGAAGATATAAAAATCTTTTAATAGCAATATATAAACCAAAAAGTGAAAACTAAAAAGAGAGACAGACATGCACACTATCTTAGCTGATGGGCATTCTCCTGGTGACCAATAGAAAAAGTAGGGGGATCACAACAATATACAGATTTGGAAAATGATAGCAGCCAATTTGACTGAGTAAAACAATAGACTGCAAAACCTTGACATCGCAGACCACATATTCTTCTCAGTCACTCATGATACTTTTACCATGATGAACACATTTTGGCCCAAAGTAAATACATGTCAAAATCACTGAGTCATAAAGATTACAACGAATGGTTACATTACAGTTAATTGAAATTAGTAACCGTGCAATATTCAAAACACCCATGTCAAATACTGTATTTGAAAATTAAATTAAAAACTTTGAATTAAAAATAAGTCATAACAAAATATAAAATATTTTAGACTAGGGACAATAAAAAACAACATATCAAAATTCAAAGAGCACACTAAAGGAGTCCATTACAAGAAATTTATATTTCAAAAGCCTATGTTAGAAAAGTTTAAGCTTCTGTGTTAAGCAGTATCAAAAGAAGAGCAAAGTAAACCAGAGTTATTGGAAGACAAGAAATATTTTAAATAGTAGTTTAAATAATAAGTGAACTAAAGTCAATGTGCAAAACAATTAATCCATAAGATAAAAAGAAATATTAAAGTCGCAAGAGTTGGGCCTTTGAAAAGACTGAGGAGGTAGAAGGGCACAAGGGGAGAAAAACGAGGGCGGGGGAGGCATGGAGGGGAGGTTGGGCCTTCTGGTGTGGCACAGCCTGCGGGCAAGAGAGAGCAGCTCAGAGGCAGGTAAAGGGAAGCCATCCCTGTGAGGCCCACTGCCCTGTGAGGCCCACAGGGAGGGTGAGGGCTCTGCTGTTGCCGATAGTGGGTATGATTGCCAGCTGCCACCATCCCCGGAGAAACAGACTACCACCTGGACACAGCTTGCTGCAGCTCCCCAGGGCTGGCGAAGCCTCCCTGGCAGAGCAGCACAGGGGTGGGGGGCGGGGTGCTGGGCCAGCCCTGGGCCTGGGGGGTACACAGAGGGAGGCTAATCTAGGGGTCCTCAAGAAGGAGGAAGGACACACACCGTCTGGGGACATACCCAAAGTTTGGAGAAAAATAGGAAGCATGTACACACCAAGCAAAGGCCCCGAGTTTTTTAAATCTACATCTAGATTGGTTTCAAAACTGGAACCTCTGGAGGCCAAGAAAGGGACCAGGGCACCTTGTGAACACCAGAGGGCGCTGTGGGGGTGGCAGACTTCCTCCAGGGACTCAGCTGGGGAGGGTGTTGGGATGGACCATTTACTATGTCTGCTTAACCCTAGTGCAGTGGACACCGAGGTGGAGGGGACAACACGCAATTCCAGACAGCGTCAACTGATTCCATACCACACACAAACACACATGCACGCACACACACACTCACTAAAGCCCAACTCCTAAAAAAGCAACTGGAATTTTAAGAAGAAAACGTGCTTAATTTGCTCCTTTTAACTTATATGAACCAGTCATCAGAGATAGCTGAGCCTTCTGCGAGTGCGTTTGGTCACTTCCGGCATGAGCTGTGCCTGCACTGAGAGCGCTGACACGGGACACTGGCCTCCCGTCCTCAGAAGGGTGGGGGTCGCCCGCGCGACCACTTAGCTTCTACCCTGCTTCTCCTCCTGTCTTCGTCCCTTCTCCCCCTGGGCACCCAGCCTGTAAATCTCCTCTGAGCATCATGGTGGGCACGCCTGTAATCCCAGCACTCTGCAAGGCTGAGGCAGGAGGAACACAAGCCTGAGACCAACCTGGGCAACATGGCAGCTCACCAATACTCTGTCTCTAAATTGAACATTTACAAAAGGGCTAAAAATGTAGCTCAGGGCACAGACCTTGGCTTCAGCCACAGTACTGGGAGTAAGGGGTCCTCCAGCCTCCAAGGAAGCCCTGCCGACTGCACCACACAGCACCATCTCAGGCACTGCTGTTTTTTGCGTGCAGGTCACAGGAAATCTACCAAACAGAGGTGTTTCCTAAAACAGCACAAGTCCAGAGTGGAGCGTGAGGGAGAAGTAAAGCTCGCCTGGTAAGTTTAGGGCCTGTCTGTACACACAGGGCCCATAACACCCCAGAGAGGTGGGACTACTATCCTAATTAAAGTGGGAGCCAGGTATGCTGGCACACTCCTGTCTTCCCAGCACTGGGAAGGCTGAGGCAGGAGGATCACCATGAGTTCAAGGCCAGTTTGGGTTCCATAGTGAGCTCAAGGCCAGAATGGACTATATAGTGAGACCCTATATCAAACAAACAAGTAACATGGTGACATCACATAGTACTTTATAAATATGTACAATGTTATATGCCAATAAAATCATTTTTAAGTTAAACAATAAACCAAATCAAAACACAATTTAAAAAGAAGTGAAACACAAGTTTTCATCTACCAAACCAGAAGTGATAGAATTCACCTGGATGGGCATTTGAACATGTAAAGTCATCATAACTTGGGAAAAAAAAACAGGAAATATTTAAACATGTAATCAAATAGCCAAAGGCTGGCGTCCATGCCAAGAGACACCCACTCAAGGCAGTGTTTGTTTATTTCACTGTCTGAGGCATCCTGGACTACTTTTTAATGTCGTCAAAGAATGGAAATGATGTTTCTTTCAATGTTTTTAAAAAGATAAAACACTATAAACGTAGCATCTTAAGCCTTGCAAGTATCATGAGTACGAAAACGCAGGAAGAAAATATTTAAAATTTACAACACTACATGGTAACTATTTGCCAGAGATGAGGTGTGGAGGGCCACTGTGAATCTCTTGTTGACAGCTGTCAGCTAGTTCACATACTTAGGAAATAAGGCGCATTGTATTTGCCGATGACTTGAGTCCTGGCCCTGCCCTTACCTGGGGGCAGGCCTGGCAGGTGGTCCTCCTGCACTCCAGCTCGAATCCCAAGACGGGGCCTCCCTGCACCCTGCAGTGGCAGGTGGTGCATTCGTCAACCATCACGCTCTTCCCAGGCTGTGAGCAGAGGTGCACACTCAGGTCCCTGCCATCCCTAGGCATGGACCCGCTGCCCTTCTGAGCCACTCATGCACCCAAGGGCACGAGGCTCCTCCCGGGCCCCGCCCTCCCCACAGCACTCCAGCTCACCCCGACGATGGTGCCATTGAGCAAACAGGCCTCCACAGGCTCTGCGGGGAGACAGGCAGACAGGGGGGCGTGGACTCAGCTCCCCAAACCACGCACAGGGCTGCCACCAGCCCTTCCTTCCACCACACCACCCCCTGTGCTTCGGGTTCCACTCAGGCCCACCTGACCCCTGTTCTCTGGGGAGGGATGTTCTTGTTCATCTGAATTTATATTTAACCAATGGGTGGGTTTTTAAAAGAATGAAATTCTGCTCTTGGAACTTTCAGTCCAAGAAGAAACTCCCACAAGGCATGCGGAGTGGAGAGCTGGTCTCCATCGCTGCTACTGGACACCGGCTGCCCGCAGGCAGGGGTGGGGGTGGCCAGTTGGATGGAACAGCCTCCTGCAGGGAGCAACACACATGGCAGAAGCAGCGTGGCGGCCCACACAGGCAGGGATGCCTGGGGCGGAACCCTGGTCCTCCTCGAGAAGCCAAGAGACGGGCAAAACCACCCAACCAGCCTGGCGCTGGGCCCACGGTGCCCTTGGGGAAACTGTTCCTGTCTTCCTGATCTGCTCACTCACACGTGGAGAGGAACAAATGGAAAGACAGGTCCTGCCCATGAGTTGCTAAAGAGGCAAAGAATTCATTCAAGAGCCAGAAGAGGAAAGAGAAGCTGGAGGTGGGTCTAGGCCCAGCCGGGCTCTCACCACAGTGGCAGCGGGGGCAGCACTCCTCAGTCCTGCAGCTCAGCTGGAAGCCCATGGGGCAGGTGGGCACGTCCAGGGGGCGACAGGAGACATTCCTCTGCTGCACAAAGACCTCGTCCCCCACCCGGACGCACTCATTGATGAGGCAGGGGTCCTCCAGGGAGGTCCAGCGCGAGCCAACCTGCACAGCAAGGGGCGAGAGGGCCAGATGAGGGAGGGGCCAGAGCCCCAGGCAGTGCCCCGTTCTGGGGTGAATCCCAGCCTAGCACCCCAGTCTCACTCACAAAGGGATCAGCCAGGCCCACTGAGCTCCACCCAGGTCAGGGTCAGAGTCAGTCTGAGCAAGACCCCAGCTCAGACCTGTGGATCCAACTCCAGGCACATCTTTGCCAGCTAAGTGTGCCCTTAGGAGAGCACAACCGGGGCTAGGCTGAGCTCAGGGTCCCAAGCCACAGTGTGGGCTGGCAGAGAGGGAGTCAGGGAAGTCCCTGTCTGTGCCCGCCCTGCCCAGGCCCAGACCTACACTCTTCCATAAAGACCCAGCGTCGCCCCGCTGCGCCCGGGGCCGCAGTTCACAGGCGGTCCGCAGACACCTTCCACAGCACTCGCCCTCATGTGGCATGTAGGTAAAGCCCTGGGAGAGAGTGGGAAACAGTAGGGATAAGCAGCTAAAACCGTGTGCCCACGTGTCCTCACGCACAAAGCCCTGAGGCCAACAGGACAGAGGCTGTGTCCTGCCTCAGAGCCATTGGAGAAAAGGCTCAGAAGCCTCAAGGTCCAGCAGTGTCCCCTCCACCCGAAAGACAGACTTACCCTCTGCAGGCTGTGTCCAGCCAAGGATCTGGCCGACAGAACTGAGGACCTGACCCTCACATGTAGCAGCCAACTCACCTGACCTACGCAGGGCCCAACACAGGGCTCCCCACTGACTCACGGCCGAGTGGTCTCAACTCTGCTCTGACAGACTGCCCCGACCAGTCAGAGCCCTGAGCCCAGCACCTCCCGCCCTAGTTACCCAAAGACACGTGTGAAAGGCTTAATGACCTGCCTGTGGCACCACCTGGAGGTGGCACTGTGGCTTTGCCCTGTAGGGGTCGCGAACCCGTGAGCTTCAACACACTTCCCTCCTTTGAACCCTCTCAAAGTTTCACCACCCAGCAGGAGGTGAACACACCACTCTGCAGAGATAGGTCAGCTTCCCCTGCAAGTTACTTGACATCTGACCCCATGGTTCACAAAGGGAAACTGAGGCAAGTGAGGACCAGCACCCGGAAGGGGCCCTTGCTTCCTGGATCCCATCTTGCCTCTTGACAGTCCTCTAATCTGGTCCAAGCATCAGGAACTTGGATTGAAACAAAGAATCAAAGCCACAGAAGATAATGATAGCATGGTTGTCCCAGGCGCCAAGGACTAAGAAGCCAGGCCGAGGTCCAGGCTCAGAGCAGCCCTTAGGAGACAGGACAACCTTGCCATACCGGGTAGTGTGTGTGCCGAGCTCAGCCCCGGGAGGGCACCTCAGAGAGGCCGCAGCACTGGCTCCCCGGGAGAGCTCAGCTGCTCTGGAGATTTTGCTGGCGTTCGCGGCGTCTCTGTGGGACCTATTGACAACGCCACCCGCGTCACGGCCGTGCGCACAGAGCCGTCCCCAGTTCCCACCGAATGAGATTCTGGGCGCATCCTGCGCACCAGCGAGGTACAAAGCAAAAGGAGGAGCTGACAAATTGGCAGAACATACAAAATGCCATGTAAGACTCCGAGACTCCAGGGACCAGAAGAGGATGTCAGCACCTTGGAACTTTGTGCCCTGCTGCACCTCCCTGAAAGTGCCGCCGAGTGCTTCCCTCCCACCTGCTGCCGCATCTCCACACAGCATCGGTATCAAGACCAAACACCTGCTCCCAAAGACCCCATCGACTTCTCCTGCTCAGACACTGTCATTCACCGCACATTTCGGCCACAAGACCAGGGCTCTCAGCATGTTTCCATCTCTTTTTATTTTCCCTCACCCTCCAGGTCCTCCAGCTGATGAGTAACTTGCTACACTGGGTCAGAATACCCATCAGTCCCTCTCCTCATGGTCCTTCTCTCCGGCTTCCCAATTAAGCAGGACGTCTCTGGGTCCTTCCTGAGCACCTCGCTACACTGGTGATCGAGCCCATGACACACGAATCCCAGGAAATACTCTTGCTTCCTTCACCTCACTTTCCCAGTATCAGGAGGGAAATGTATAGAGACTCCCCAGAAAGGGTGAACAGAGCCAAGGGTTCTAGACATGTTTCCTCTCTACTCACTCCAGATCTCCACACCCTTTGTTTGGAGCAGTAAAGGCAGCCGCAGACTCCGGACACCAGGCTCACATGAGGGGACCACACTCTCCCCACACTTGGCTGGGGTGGAACAGACCCAGGACACCGCACCCTGGTCCCCAGGCTCACGTCTCTCCCAGAAAAGGAGACCCATAAAACCCAAAGATGGACTAGGTCCCGCAGCACAGGGTTGAGCTCTGGGTCCTAAGAGCCATCAAGTGTTGGAGCCAGACTCTAAAGCAGATGAGGCCAGTGAAAGAGCATAACATGTGCTCAGCAGAAGCCACCTGCCAGGAGGACCATGGTGGACAGAGAAGCTGGCGACAGGCACAGGACAAACAGACAAAAACATCATACTATCATCTGCCTTCTATGCTTCCTTCTCTCCACCTCCAGGCGGTTCCTCTGACTTTCTCTTATATTTGTTTTTTATTTTCTCTAACATCCCCTCCTGCTGGGTGCCCAGCAGCCCACACACCACCCATAGCACCGGTGCAGGTATGACAGTGACAGACAGAGTCTCTGCCATGCCCACACTGTACCCTCTGGAGAGCTGTGTGTCCCCGTCTGCCCTGTGGCTCATTCCACTACGGCCACAATGAGAGTGTAGTAACGGTACCAGCATGGCCACCGCACCGCACTCACCACTCTCCCTTAAGACTATCACTTTCCTCTTGGTACTGCCCCGTCTTCAGTGTGTAGGAACCTGGAACCTCAGTGCAAACCGCTACAAAAAGAATTTGGGGGACACTGGCCCTGTTTTCTGGACCTCAAAATTTAAACATGGTTCTTAAATTACCAACACATGCATTGAAATTGAACAGCCACGGGAAACCGAGAGCAAGCCTGTCTAGAGACAGGCCAAGGTGCGCCCCGAAGGGGGAACAGAGGAGGAAAAATCTCCATTCTCTGGACATTACTCCCCTGCGTCTCTGCCGAAGCCAGTTCTTCGGCCCTCAGCTCCCGCAGCCCTAGGCAGGCCGGAATCACGGGCCAACACAAGCCTGTGGACCTGTCCTCTTTCCACCCAGCCCCCCTCCCCCTGCCTGCAGCCCCCTGGCTTGAGCCAGGCATTACCCAAGGACCTCTCTGGCCCTTCCTTGCGAACCCTTTCCCTGCCCCCCACACCCTCGCACCTGTGGACAGCTGTCTTCGCAGGGCTTCTGAGAGCACTGGGCCACGCGAAGCTCTGTGACGGCGTCCTCCATGTCTGTGCACATGCACACATCGCAGCCTTCCTCCCAGAACTGGCCCGCGGGGTAGATCGTGCCACGGTGGACACACACCTGCAGATACAAGGTTCCCCCAAGCCCGTCCGTCCTGCTCCAAGGCCAGGGCTCACGTGGGCTCCGCCGGGCGCCGGGACACAGCAGCAGCAAAACCCAGCGTGGCCGCTGCCTGCGTGAAGGGACTCGGCCTCTGGCCCCTCCTCAGACGCCCCTGTGAGTCCGTCACCATCCACAGGGCTGCACACAGCACACCCCCTGCCATGGCTCAGTTCGTCTCTGCCCCGACACACTGCACAGAAGCTGCGCCCACCTCTCAGACACGGCAGCATCCTCGCACGGGGACCCCATCCACACCCACCCTCGGAGGGCCTGAAGGACAAAGAGGACTGCACAGGGGCCATGCTGTGTGGGGAGCCTCAAGGCCCACAAATGCCAGAGGCGGGGACACCAGGACAGATCATGACCAGCCACCCCAGGGTCAGAGGCACAGATGTGCCCGTGAGGTCGCTCTGCACTGAAATGGCGTTAAAAGCTTAACAGACAAGAAGGGCTGGGGAAGCAGGCCGGAGCAGGTGGGGGTGGAGAGAAGCAGCCGCCACAGCCTCCTGCGTCGGACACAGCTCTCCTCACTGGCTCCTGTCTCGCCTGGCTGGCGGGGAAATAATAGCAGCCGCTCTCTGCTCACCCTCAGTGCGGCCTCCTGCCTCGAATCCAGCCCCTCCTCGGGACCCACTCACCAGCTCATCCCCTTCCTGGTCCCCATCCCGTCCCCACTCAGTCTTCCCGGGCTGCTCACTGCCAGGTCTCCGCACCCTGAGACCGGCCTGTGCTCGAAGACCAGCACCCTCACACCAAGAAAGTCGTAAGCAGCGACCGCCTGGCACTTTTCCCGCAGCCCAAAGCCCACGGTACTACACAAAGGAGATGCTCAGTGAATATTACTAGGCCAGTGGATGAACGGATAGCAACTAATAAATGAGGAAACCAGCAGCTGCTGTCTGGATAACTCACGGACTCTTGCTATTTCCTTAAATAAAATAAACGGGTACAGACACTGCCAGCGACCTGAGCGCCGGCCGTGGGGTCACACAGTCGGCTCAGTGTAATGCTCTGAGCTAACTCTGCCTCCCCTTGGGCCAGACGGGACGCTGACCACGCACCACGAGCACAGAGCAGGGAGCGCGGTCTGCAAGGAGGAACGTCCTACCTTGTCGGGGAGGCAGGTGGTCGTGGAGCAGCCGCAGTCGTTGGTGGCGGTCGAGGCGAGGTACCCGAGCGGGCAGCTCACCGTGGAGTTCCTGCAGGTGCAAGCGCACTCGTACTCGTCACAGCACTGGGTCTTGCGAAGGGCCGGGGTCCGGTGCGGGGGGCAGCTGGGCGGGGACACACTGCTGCATGCCTCTTTCCTGCAGGCTGGAGGGTGGCACGGTGACACCCCCGGCCCTGCCGCGCCAGGCAGGGGCTCAGCCAGGGTATGAGAGTGTCGGCTAAGATGCTTCCACCATGCCATCAGCCAAGGACTGGACCCCCGGAGGCCCTGAGGGGGACAGCCGTCTCCTCGAGGCTGTGGTGTTGGGGCCCGGATCTGGAGTTGGGGAATGACTCTCCAGGTGGGATGGGGAGCCTTCCTCGCACCAACCCAGGCGCTTCTTACTGCGCGCAGCTGCACCCCCATCTGGAACACCCACAGCTGCGTGCCGCTGGGAGGCTCTGACCCAGGGGTTGCTCTATCCCTGCTGTTCCAAATGTACTCCAAGCCCAGATCCGGAAATGGGCGGACTGGAAATGAGCTATGAGAAGATCCTGGACTAGGTCCCCAAGAAAGAAGACAGCTTCCCTGGGCCAGAAGCGCATGGGCACCCCACCCTGCACCCACAGAGGCCTCACCACAGGCGAAAGTGGGTCTGCACTCTCCGGGGTTGGTCAGGGTTGGCTGGAGCCCTCCTTCGCAGGGAGGCACTGGGGGGAGGTCGCAGCTGACCAGGTCACACACTGAGGGGAGGAAAGAGGGGGGGTCTCAGTGAGCTGGGGGCCCTTCACATCACCGTGAGGGGACCTCATTTCCTGTGCATGTCAACGCCTACTGCTTCAGGTAGGTGGTGGTACCAATAAAGGCAGGGGCTAGAAGAGGGATGGGGTGACAGGTGGATGGAAGACAGACAGACAGGCAGACAGTCACATGTTAAGATCATACTGTTATCCTCCGGGGCACTGCCAGGTCTCAGCCAAGCTGGACCCTAGCTTCTTCCTTTGTACATTCTGTAAGGCAAGAACTCTACCTTATTGGGTTAATCTGAGAATTTCATGAAACACTTCATAGGAATTTAATGCCTATAAAAACGGGGGCTGGAGTTACATGCCCCCTCCAGTTCTCTTTACTGCTAACATGCCAAGACCTACTGTATGTTCTCATCAGATCTCTCTCCATGTGAGAGTTCTGATCAATTCCATCAGCATAAATAAGATTCTCGGATTACTCAGCTCCGCTCTTGATCCCTATATCTGCTGACTTTCCTGTGAAGATCGCGTCACTAGAAAGTGCACGAGCCTGTGCACTGTATCTTCTCCGGACATTCAGTGAACACATTCAGCAGAACAAGGATGTGTGTGATCAAGATTCCCTGTCCTGTGAACCATCACTCCATCTGCTCTAAAGTGCCTGCGCTATACCACTCACCATCCGACCCCACACCGGGTGGTGGCTAGCCTGTCCCCAGTCCCTCTGATGACCTCTGAAATCAAGGTGCCCTATGTACAGCCTTCCATACAGCTAGGATTCTCAAAATCTTATTGGAAAGGAAAATGGCATGAGTTTGTATTTTTTCTTCTATATTTTTTCTTCTCTGCAGCACCCACTTGTCACCCCTAATTTATTTTTCTTTGTGTACTTCTTGATCATGGGTGAGGAAGGAGCCCAGGGCTACACACATCAGGCAACCCTCCAGCACCAGGCTAGAAGCTCGGCCTTACAGATGCTCTTAAACTTTGTGTTTAATACTCTACTCTAGAATTTTTCTAGGAAGATCACCCCATCCCGTGGAGATCTGTTCTAAGTTCCCCTACCCACCCCCTTTCCCACCCCTTGTGCAGGAGGCCGGGCTGGGCTGTGGCCCCCAGAGTGGCAGCTGCCCTGGGACACCTACCACACTCGTACTCCGGACAGCACTGGCTTCCGCCCTGGCGGAGGCGGGCCACTTCACACGGGCCACACGTGGGAGCTGCAGGAGAACAGCCACAAGGTCAGAGAAATAAAAAAGGTGCTGTCTAGAGAAGGCTTTCACGCACTCTCATTCGCTGAAAACCAGCCTGGGCCCTGCATGGGGTCCCCTGAAGAATCAGACTAAGGGACCCAGACAAAATGAGCCCCCCTGGTGTGTCCTACTTGACACCTTCAAATATAAACTTGAGGCGACTCCAAGGCTGGTGCCAGGTGGGGACAGAGTGTCTGCTCCAGGTGTAGGATGGGACCCTGGCTCCAGCGAGGATAACAGGCTGGCCAAGGAAACCAGGTCCTTGACAGGGACCTGGTTGCACCTGGGGATGGGGGGGGGGACACCAGGCAGAGGCCACCCACCTTGGGCCGTGGGGCAGGGCTGGGATGTACAGTTGATCTTCCGTCCACTGAGGCACGTGCAGATCTGACAGGGCTCATGGTCCGGGACCCAGGATTCCAGGAGCTGAGGAGAAAGGGGTTCAGCAAGGGCACAAGGTGCTCGGGGCATAGAGCCCTGGGGCTCCTGCGTTCATGCCCCCTCCCTGGCTTGGCTTCTTCTCCCTGGCTGGTCCAGAGCCCCTGTGCCCTTGGATGGGCAGAAGCAAGAAGGAGGAGGCGGTCCAGAAGGGGGAGTCCTCAAAGGGGCTATCGCCTGGCTGTTTTGCAAACTATGTAGTTCTAAGATGACAAACTATAGACTTTAGAAAACTCTGGATGTGCAGGAAATATTACAGAGAATCAGCAAGTGGGATCACATCAAATTCAAAAGTTTCTGCACAGCAAGGAAACCGCAGAGGATAAATGAGAAAAAAAAAATTGCCAGCTATTCCCCAGAGAGAGGACTAATGTTTATAATATATAAAGAACTCAAAACCATTAAATCTCCCAAATTTAAAGACTCACTCCAAAAACATGCACCTGAAATGAAGAGACACTTCTCAGATGAAGAAGTATTCTTGACAAATACTCACAAGTCTGTGGGGAGGGAGAGGGTAGGAGAACCCTTCTCCATTTTTTGTGGGAGTGTAAACACTCCCACAACCACCATGTACAACCACTATGGAAAGCAGCATGGAGATTCCTCAAACAACTAAAATCAGGGGCCAGAGATTTAGCTTAGTGGTCTGGCATCTGCCTCACAAGCACAAGATCCCAAATTCAATCCTGGTAACCACATACAACAATGCTGAGCATGGTGGCTCACGCCTGTCATCCCAGCACTTGACTGGCAGAGGCAGGAGGATTGCAGTTTGAGGCTTGCCTGGGCTACATGGTGAGCTCAGGGCCAGCTGAACTACAAAGTGAGACCCTGTCTCAAAAAACTAAAAAGAGGTTCTACTTGACCCAGCTATTCCCATCTAGATACCTCCCTGAAGAGTTAAGTCACTGTGCCACAGTGATACATCCCACCCATGTTTATAGCACAGTTAAAAATACCTAAATCCTAGAAGCGGCACATGTACCCATCAACAAATGACTAGATAAAGAAAATGTAGTATTTATATACAATGGAATACTGTTCTGTCATAAAGAAGGATAAACTTGAGACATGGTCTTCTTTTCCATTCTCTCTTTTTAGGTATGGACATTGAGTATTGAACTCAAGAATAAATAACTTTCATGACTGGAGTTCTAGCCCCTGCCTAGCGGACATCAGACCATGGATTCATTACCCAGCACCACAAAAAAAAAAAACACTTTCCATATGTTTTGAGACTCTGCAGCTCCACAGCAGATGACCAAAAGCAGGCATGCAACGTCCTTCTCCAGGGACTTTCTTCACTCCAGGAAGACAGCCCACTGAGGCAGGCCAGGAAAGCCACAGCCCTGAGAAGCCCATAAATTGACGCTCAGCAGGCCGTGCGGCGGAGCAGCCAGCAGAGGGCACTGCTGCACCGGCGGCCCTGCCTTCCACCAGACTCCAGGTGGAGGCGCTGAGAACAGGTAGGGACCCAGCTGGAGTTCTAGATTAATTAAATAACTGCCCAAAGAAAGACCTGCAGAGAACGTGGAGGAGGAAACTGACATCTTCAAAGACCCATGAAGAAACTCATCAGACATCACCCACCAGCAAGCAGAGAGGCAGCCCTGAGCCGCGGCCTGGCAGAGACCGGGCAGAGGAAGTCCCTCCCAGGGCTTGGGCAGCGCCCCGCGGCGTCCCTGCTGTAGCCCCTCAAAGGAGAGAACGACCTTGTGGCTCTGGGTCCCTTCCGGGCCCCAGGGAGCTCTCACATCGCCAGAGCGCACTTGGAGGTAAACACAAGCTATGGAAACTGGTAAATATTTTGCCCCTCCAAAGGAACTACAATAGATTTATACCCTGGTTTATTTCCCTGAAGAAAGATCTTTCTGGACTTTATTTTTCAGTTTAAAAATGCATTTAGTGGAAATGTTCTTTATATTAGATTTTTATTCTTTCTCTGCTTTGAAAGAAGCTGGAAATGCAGGTGGCTGGATAAGATATGAGTTTTCAACCATTTAAATTGTTTTCTGAACAGCTAAAACTGGCTGTGCTCTCTACAACACTTTTGATTAATTTCATGTTACTTGATTTTTTAAATATATTTATAAGACTGTTTCAGCATCCAAAGTATTGCGCTGCTTGGGTGGATTCCTTGTACAACTGAAACGGCGATTCTAATGTGAAGAACGCAGCAAAAAGGAGAAACAGTCCAAGAAGGGTGGGAGGGGCTGCAGGCACTGTGGCACGAAGGTAAATTCACAAGCGTCCTGCTTGCTGGACACTGCAGACACCTGACTCCTTCCAGCCTGAAGCACTTTGCAAACAAACTGTCTCCTCACAGAATGCCAAGAAGGAGGATGCAGACCATCTCTGCCTCTTCTGGACCCAAGCACTTCAGGACTAGTGGCAAAATCAGTCCAGAATTACCCCTGGATGCCAGTGCCATATGTAAACACTACACACCACGGAGCCCTGTGGAGGCCCGGGAGTAATGCAAGTCAGGGAGAGGAAATTCCACTTCCCTCTACTCATTTGGGGAATATTATGGTACAAGCAATTATTTCATTTGGCACTTTGAAATGTGGCCGTAGAATATGACCGGGCTTCCCCCCGGCCCTTCTCTTCCAAGGCACAAACACAAGGGCCCACAGGAAGACTCCCGCCGCTGAGGTACAGCAGATGCACCCCACCCTGCAGGTCCCCACGCTCACAAAGCACCTCGCTCACTTAGGGTTTCAGCCATGACTCCACTGAGGGCACTGGCAGGGCCAGGACATGCGGGGGTGACCTGGTGCTGTGCACAGTAGTGCCAGCCTTGCCACCTCAAGCCATCTCTGCCTCCATCTTCCCACCTCAGGACATGTGATACATATAATTTGGGGAGCCACAAATAAAATGATCCATTTGCTGGCCTACAACGTCAGGGACAGAATAATGGAGTCACTACAGTCATGGTTTTCATCATTGTCCGGGCTGGCTAGCTGGCTTTACCACAGCTCTCCCAGTTATAATTAAATACAAAGAGTGAACCACCCAGCCTGCCCCACTAGGTGCTAAAGGTCCCCGGGTGGCACTGGAAATGCAAGACTTAAGTGCAGCCCACGATCATCAAACATTCTCCTCTCTAGAAGCCGAACAGGCTCCTAACCTGCCACGCTCGGCTGTACCGTAGGGTAACCACAACACTCAGTTTTACACAGATGCAGGGGACCTCGACCATGCCGAATCCATGGACTGACACAGGAGAAAGAAGACTGGCCCTTTAGACTGTGATGTGGGAACTGAGCAAATATCCTTTCAAAGTGTCTCATTCACTCTGAAAAAGCTTAAAGTATTGATAGCCCTATAAATCCCAAATAAATCTACCCAAAAGAGATGTAGCAAAGAGCAAGATCTTTGGGGTCAGGGAAAACTTCAAGTTCTCAGTCCAACTCCCAACTCCATCCCTTACGACCTGTGTCCATAGGCAAGTTACTGAGCTCTGTGAGTCTTAGTTCTTCATAGAGTTTCTGTGAGTTTTATGAGTAATGTAGCATATCCTAGTGTATTCTGTAGAATTCTAGCCCAAAGAATTGCGCGCGCGCGCACACACACACACACACACACACACACCATGATCTAATAGGTAGCAGAAGCAACACTCTTTTTAAATATTTGCAATGCACGTTAGTACAGTAAAAATACTAAAACATGGTAATAAGGGAATTTGCTTAACTCCATTTAGCTAATGTCCTTTCAACATACTTGGCCAGAAGTTAGCACCCTACAAAAGACACTTTTGAAAAACAGGGAGAAAATGGATCTATGGTGCTTGACATACTCAGGACCAACAATACATCTGGAATAGTGGCAGGGATCACCCTATAATACATTCTTTCCCTTGTCTGCCTATATCATTCTACGTACATAAACATGATAATAAAAATAAGAGTAATAATGTGACCATAACACTTTGGTGTTTGCTCTCACAAGTAACATATGACTGACCCAGAATTTCACCCAAGATCTATGGAGTCCAAAGTCACCATCCAATACTAGTTCCAGGGTCCCCCTAAAGAGTCAGCTCTGCCTCAGGGGTCATAAGAAGCAGTCCAGGGCAAAGGCATCAGGTGGAAGGCAAGAGGCCAGGGCTCCTACCTGGTGCCGGGCTCTATCCTCCCCAACGCACTCGGTGCAGGCCTCCTCGGGGACGCAGCTGCCTTCCAACAGGGCGTGGCGTGGGGGGCAGAAGCAGCCCTCGGAGGCATGCTCCCCGCAGGAGGTAACGCTGCCATCACACTGCCGGGCACAGCCGCGCTCACAGTGGCTGTACACCAAGGGCGGGGGGCATGACATCACTGCAGACAGAGGAGGAGGTGCCTCTCAGCCAGAGGAAATGGGAGGCACCGCACACACAAGAGGGTAGACATCGACACACACGCTGAAGCAGAGGTGACCACCTTTCCAGTGCCATCCCCCATCTTCCACAGGAGTGGGACCCTCAGCTGGGCACACTACCACCAGGATAAGGCCACAGTTCTCGACCCCCTTTACAGCTTAGCACGGTCAACAACTGAGTTCTGGCCAGTGAACTGCGAGAGGAAGTGTAATGTCCTCTGACAGCCTCCAGAGACTTTGTAAAAGGC
>PVIC010026757.1:0-24321 GCA_004025085.1 Thryonomys swinderianus
TTTTTTGTTTTGTTTTGGTTTTTGTGGGGTTTTTTTGGAGACAGGGTCTCACTTTGTAGTTCAGGCTGGCCCTGAGCTCACTATGTAGCCCAGGCAAGCCTCAAAACTCAGCAATCCTCCTGTCTCTGCCTCCTGAGTGCTGGAATTACAGACGTGAGCCACCACGCCTTGGCACTGTGGAATGTGGTGCTGATTGCTGGTTGATTGCTGGTGGGCGTGAGTCACCATGCCCAGCATTGTTGTATGTGGTTACCGGGATTGAACTCAGGGTCTTGCGCTTGCAAGGCGGGTGCCGGAACCACTGAGTTAAATCTCCGGTCCAGTGGGGCATGTTTAACACAGCTTAACTGATTTTAAAAGGCTAGTGTACAGCATTAAACATAGGTCTGTCAGATGAATGACTTCATTGCACACCTAAGACCTCCAAAGATATTATTCTGCCAACTTCAGGGTTGAAAGATACTCACCTATTACTTAATTACAATAATATTTGCTCTGATTACTTGGCATATTTTACTACTATCATAGCTCATAACTGTGTAGCTCTTCTCTGGTCCATGCATTACCCTAAACTCTTCGGCTTGATCATGTTTCCTGCACAATGAGATGGGCAAGACTCCAGCTGTCAAGGCTCCAAGGGTGCCAACATCTGCAGATCTGTTATGTCAAGTCTTCAGGTGGCTGCCTGGCAGGCCCCAGTGACTCTGACATCCCACAGCAAGCTTTTCTCCTAAACTGTACTGAAATTTTTTGTGTTGGAAAAAATGTTTCCTCCCATACCTGCATCTGTCTTCTAATCTTGAGGCTTCCCACAGCACAAACCATTTTCAGTTTTTTATGCATGTGTGTGGGATAAAACTTGTTATATTCTCCCTTATTATGTCTTAGGTTTCATGTTTAGGAAAGACTTTCCCACATCACAGGTATAAGAATATTTTTCTTAAGTAATTTTATCATTTTATTTTGTTTTTTAGAACTAATTTTCGTGGAAATTGAGGTAGAGATCTAACTAATAGGTAGTTGTCTCAAAGTACTGTTTATTAAATAATCAATTTTTTTCCACTTAAAACTCTTTTTATTGTATACAAAATTCTTGTGTTCCAGGATCTGTTTTTGGTCTGTCCGACACAATCTGTCACACTGTTTGAATCCACGCTCATGGGAAAGTGAGACAAGTCCCTTTACCTCTCAGCACCACCCAGCTCCCCCTTTCATGGCCACTCAGAACTGTCTTACTTTCTTGCGCCTTTACTCTTCCAAATGAACTTCAGAACCCATTGAATCCCAGAAAGTATTCAGTATTACTGGAATTACACTGAATTTATGGGCTGAAGTAGGAAGAACTAAGATCTTTACATGAACATATAGCATGTGGTCAACTTAACGGAAAGTTCTTACTAGGTCTTTTTGATTCTCTTCGATTTTGCTGATAGGCAGCTTTATTGTCTACAAATAATGGAACATAATTTTCTCCCATCTCCTCTTCTGCTTTACTGCAGGGCTGAGTGGGACAGGAACTGCTACATAACAGTACACCTGACTCTCATGGGGATGCCTGGTAGACCTTTGCGTTAATTAGGGTGTTTCCTCCTAGTCTAAGAGCTTTAATAAGGGATAGATTATAAATTTTATCAAATATCTTTTTAGCATCTAAAGAGACTCTTTTATATTTTTCTCTATTGATCAAAGCTGAAATAAAGGCTCACGAGAAGTCCTATTGCCACCTAATGTAGTCTCCGTATCCCTCCTGTGTCAGGAACCAAACACTTCTGCAACCGAGGTTGGGCCTGAGGCGAAGCTCCAAAGCCTGCCTGTCAGGCTCAGCACCAGAAGCCTTCCCAACGGCCCAGGCACTCGGGGTCTTAGAGGCTTTCTTTCCTAGGAAAGGAAATATTCTAGGGCCAAAATGCCCAGGACGGGAAGGAACTCTTGGGGACAGTAGTGCATATTAAAGGGAACAAAGAGGAATCAGGGAGGGAGGAAGACCCCCCCCCATCCTTATCACCAACCCACCCCACAGGTCAATACACAGGCCCATCTGCCAGTCTGAGGTGGGGGTTTGGGGGACCTGAAGTGTCCTAAGACCTCTCTTATGTGCCTACCAAGTCTTTCTGGTTGCCCTATGTCCCCTGGCCAGGGCATGAGGCCCAGCAGTGTTGAAAGTAGATTCACAAAAAGCAGCAAGGCCATCAAGCTCTTAGGAGAAACAGGGATTCCTCCTCCACCCCACTGACAACTGTGGGTCCCCTCTGTCTCCCCCAAGAACTACTCTTATCTTACTCCTCACCCAGGACAAGTGGTCTCTATACCACCACAGGACCCTAGAGCCAGCCCTTGCCTATAGTTACCTATGTAGACTGCTACAGCTCAGCCTCTCTGACCGCCTCGTCAGCCACTGTGCCTCCTACATCCCATTCTGGGAAGAGGGCAGTGTCTGGGCTGGGCCCCAGCTGGGTAGCCACTCACAGCCCAAAGCAGAGCCTGCGTAGCCCGCTCTGACCAAGGACCTCATCTCCAACACCTCACCGTGTCTGCCATACCTGCCCACGACTGGGCATGTGGGTTTCCCCAAACAAAGAAGCAACAAAGAACAGAGAGGGAGGGTAGAACTCAGTCTGTCACAGTTCCAAGAGGCAGACAGGATCGGGTACCGGGATGGCAGTCTCCATGGATGAACTTCTCTTCAGGCCACGAGAAGCCCTAACCCAAGCGGAGACGAAAAGTGGCGATCTCCATTGGCTCCACATAGAGGTCTGTGCTGTTGGAGGGTGAGGCCAGCGGGTAGAGCAGGGTCAAGGAGGTGGGCTGTAGGAACACCACGTCCAGGCTGTTGAAAAGGCTTCCCAGGGCCACCTATGGGACAGAAGGGGTGGGGTCTGTAGGGTGCTGTCCCACCAGTTAACGGGCCCTTTGTGTACTTCCCTTCTTTCCCTAAGAATCACAAGAGGCAGGAACAAGATAGTGGTATTCACTCTTATCACACTTATTCAGTACTGTTCTTGAAATTTTATCTAGAGCAATTAGGCCAGAGAAAGAAAGAAAAGGGATACAAACAGAAAGGGAAGACTATGAAGGTCATAGCATCCTATATGCACAAGATCAAAAAAGACTTTTAGAGCTGATAGATGAATCCAGCAATATAGAATATAAAATCAATACTGGGCCGGAGATTTAGCTCAGTGGTTCCGGCACCTGCCTAGCAAACGCAAGGTCATTGGTTTGATCTGGTAACTACATACAATACTGGGCGTGGTGACTCACACCCACCAGCAATCAGTACCCTATACCAAGATGCTGGGCATGGTGGCTCATGCCTGTAATTCCAGAACTCAGGAGACAGAGGCAGGATGATTGTTGAGTTTGAGGCTAGCCTGGGCTACATACTGAGCACTGGGCCAGCCTGAACTACAAAGTGAGACCCTATCTCAAAAAAAAAGATCCCAGGTTCAATTCCCAGGAATGGAAGAAAAAAGTCAATAACTTTCTGTATATTAATAATGGACTAGATGAGAAATCAGGAAAATAATTCCATTCACAGTGGGTTCAAAGAAAATCAAATACCTAGGGATCATTCTAACCAAGGGGAAAAACCTCTGCAGTGAATATTTTAGAACACTGAAGAAAGAAACTGAAAAAGATACCAGGAGATAGAAAAACCTCCCATGTTCATGGGCTTCTAGAATTAATATTGTCAAAATGGTCATATTACCAAAAGTGGTCTACAGACCCAATGCAATTTCAATCAAAATGCCAATGACATTATTCACAGAAGTAGAAAAAACAATTCTAAAACTCATTTGGAAACACAAAGTATCCAGAGTAGCCAAACCAATTCAAAGCAGTAAGAGCAGGGGCAAAGGCATCACGATTCCAGACTTCAAATTATATACACAGCCATGGTAACAAAGGCAGCATGATGCTGGCACAAAAATAGGCATATTGACCCATGGAGCAGAATAGAGGCCACACAGCTACAGCCATCTGATTCTGGACAAAGGAGCCAAAAATATACAGGGAGAAAAGACAGCCTTTTTCACAAATGGTTTTGGGGAAACAGACCATGCATTTGAAGAAAATTGAAAGTACGTTCCCATCTCTCTCCCTGTACAAAAATCAGTCAAAATGGATCAAAGACCCAGGTATTAGATTTGAAACTTTCAAACTGCTAAAAGAAAATGTAGAGTAACACTTGAAGCCTTAGGCATAGACAAAGGCTTTCTGAACAGGGTTCCAATAGCACAGGAAATAATGATAAAAACCAACAAACGGCTACATCAAATTAAAAAGTTTCTGTACACCAAGGGAACTACTAAGAGAATGAAGAAACGCTTGCAAAATGGAGAAAATCTTTACCAGTTACTCTTCTGACAGGAGTAATACTGTATCTAGAAGTATAACTATATAAACAATAACACCAAAAAAATAAATAGCCCAATATATATACATGGGCAAATGAACAGACATTTCTCAAAAGTGCAAATGGCCAGTGAGTATACAGAAAAGTGTTCAATATCTTTAGCCATCAGGGAAGTGCAAATCAAAACTGCCCTGAGAGTCCGTCTCACCCCTTAGAAGATGGAATACAAGCTGGCAAGGGTGAGGGCCAGGGATGGAGCAAGGGGACGAATGCTTTACACTGCTGCTGGGAACATAAATTCATATAGCCATTATAGAAATTGGTGTGCAGGCTGGAGATTTAGCTCAGTGGTTGCAGTGCCTGCCTAGCAAGTGCAAGGTCCCTGGTTCAATCCCTGTAACCACATACAACAATACCGGGTGTGGTGACTCATGCCCAGCAATCATTACCACATACCACAAATGCTGGGATTGGTGGCTCATGCCTGTAATCCCAGCACTCGGGAGGCAGAGGCAGGAGCACTGCTGAGTTCGAGGCTTGCCTGGGCGACATAGTGAGCTCAGGGCCAGCCTGAACTACAAAACAAGACCCTGTCTCAAAAAAAAAAAAAAAAAAAAGAAAAAGAAATCAGTATGCAGCTTCCTCAAAATAATAAAGCAAAGCTACTATTGGATCCAGCTATGCCAGTCCTGGGTACACACCTGAGTGTATACATAGGAGTCACTATTCTACAGAGACATCTGCATTCCCATGTTTACAATGCACAGTAATCAAGATGTGGAACCAGCCTCGGTGCCCATCCACAGATGAACAGGTGGAGAAATGTGTGGTATATATACACAATTCAGCCAAAAAGAAGAACAAAATTCTGTCATTTTCTGGAAAACAGAAGATCTGCAAAGCACCATGTTGAGCAAAATGAGCCAGGCTCACATAAATTCTGCACATCCTCCTAACACAAAATTGAGAAATGGTGACAAGAAGGGAGATCAACGTTAGCCATGAGGAAGGGAATAAGGGGCAGGGGAAGGGGAGGAAAACAGGGTAATGGGGGACGGATATGAGCAAAATATACTATATGCAATGAAACCTCCAAAAAATATGAAACTAGGGTGAAGGGTGAAGCCAAGGGGACGGTGGGGAACGGTGTGGTCAGTCTGTTATGTCCATGTACAATCCTGCCGCAATGAAGCCCGTGGATGTGTACATCCGGTAGAAGAAAGAGTGAAAAAATACTGAAGGGCTGGGTGCAGCTTAGCAAGGAGAGCTGACTTCGCACCGTGCTGGGCTCTGTGCTGCCCCCGGCCCTGCAGGAAAATCACACCCGCCCGGAACTCCGGCCCTGCAGGGGCATCGCACCTTCACACATGTGTCTGCAATGGAGCTCAGGCCCACTGAGATTCGCTCAGCCCCTTGGATCTCGGGTGGGGGCCGTCACAGCCAGCTGTGCGTCTGAGGACAGGGGTCATGTTGTGGTCACTTCTGTATCACTGGTGCCAGCCCAGGGCCTGGCACAGGGGTTTTACCACTGCCCGCTGAGACTGTGGGGTGGGCTTACAGAGGAAGACGCAGAAGGTCTGGGTTATTTCTGGTGTCAAACAGGGTCTCACCGAGTCACTAAATGGCCCAGGCTGGGCTAGAGCTAGCAGCCTTGCTGTCTCAGCCTCCTGCAGAGCCGGGAGTACAGGTGTGTGTATCACTGCCCTGGCCTGGCCTCGCACTCCCTCCTCCCGCCCAGGCCACCCGCAGCACTGGCCCTCCCCACCCGCCTCTCGGAGCAGCTCCGCCCCCCGCACCTGGGCCTGCTCACCTTGCCTTGGCTTGTGGTGCAGTTGAATCCCAAGTTCTTGGCCTCAAGGCCGCAGTCGAAACCTTTGCGGTGTAAGATGAGCGCGGTATCTGCTGATGGCAAGTTATCCTCCTGGGAGAGGACAGGATGCAGGCAGTGAAGGGCAGGCTGCTACAGAGCCAGAGGAAAGGCTGGCATGTGTCCCCGGAGGCCAGTGCTGAGCAGCACACTCACCTCGGCCTGGAGCATGCGCAGGTTGAGCAGGTGGAAGTCACAGGGCAGTGAGGAAGCTAGAGGGAGAAAGGCGCGCAGGCTGGGCCGCGGGGGCGGCGTCTGGGCGACCGGCAGCGAGAACACCGGGGTGTTCAGGTATGCGGAGGTCAGGTGGCTGAGGAGGGAGGGGTAGCTGGTAGAGTGGCTGTCTTGGACCTGCGGGAGGGGCAAGAGGTGGGTGAGGGCACAGGGAGGCTGGCACAGCACATCCCGGCCACCTCCTTTGCAAAGAGCCTTCCTGTGGGATCTGGTCCTAGGCTGCGGCCCGCTGACCTTTCCCACGTGGCCAGCTCCCTCGGCGCCCCTGCAGGGAGGCCACTTCTCTCTGGTATTGCTCTGCTTCTGTACACTGTCATGAGCAACACACTCTCATCGCCAAGATCAAGAGACAGACAGACAGACCCTCAGTGCAGGCGGGGAATGTAAGACAGACAGAGGTACCTTCGGCTCACATGTGCAGGACAGGAGGGTGTGAGAGGCGTGTCTGGTGGAGAAGGTGCTCCTAACTCCTGCATGCACAGGCTCGCGTGCAGACACCCTCCAGAGCCTGCAGCTCCCTTCTCCCCTCCCTGCCCCAGCGTCTGCCCGCCCAGTGCAAGCCCCCAACACTTCCTACGAACAGCCTTCAAACTATCCATCTGCTCCCTGCAGTTGGGGTCTTTCACTGAGGGCAGAGTCTGACAGCGTCCCGCCTGCTCTGGCCCTTGTCCGTGTACCCAGGCTCTGTGGCCAGGCATGCATGCCCATTGTAATTGGCCTGACCACCCTGCCATGCTCAAGCCCAGCACCAGCCTCAGAGACCCCTGCACAGAAATTCACTGCATCTGCACATCTACACAGCAACACTCTGGCACTGAGGAATGAAACGTGCCCAACAGGAATGAAAAACTGATTCCTTACTTCATGGTCATTCACTGGGATTGACCCATGCGGCCGGCAGCTACCACACAGGACACACGGCTCTCATCTAACTGAAGGAACTGGTGCCAGTCTCCATTCATGTGTCTCTGAGCCTCCCACCAGGTGCCCTGGCATCTGTCAAAGCCAAACCTGGCCCACAGCCAAACCTCCTCCAGGATGCTGTCTGCGACCTCCACAGTCCTCAGTGTGATCTCTTTCCTCAGGCCCCAGGCACACATGTCCATTTCTACCCAGCCCTTTTCACAAGTAAGTTCCTAGAACCAGTAGCACTGTGCCTTGCTCCTAGCCCTGCCAGGCTCAGTGGGATGGGGCATGGCTGAACCACAGACCCTAGGGCACCAAGCAATGGACTCCAACTACAGGGACAGCTTGCTGGGACCAGCCGGCCACGCCCGTCACCCACCCTTACCTCTTGCTTACTGCTCCTGGCGCTGGGAAAGATCAAGCCCCTAAACACAGCTGACAGTTTGGAGAAAAAGCCAGGCTGGTGGGGCAAAGAAAGCCATGAGATGAGCGGGGATGGGCACAGGGTTAGAAAATGCTGGGGCTGGGGCAGCTATGAGAGCAGAGAGGAAGGCAGGACACAGCAAAGGGGCGGGCAACAGTAGGGTGGCAGGTGCGTGAGATGGTAGGGAGACGCGGCAGGCCGCCGCCACAGCGCGGAGTCATCTCTGCTCTGCCTGTCCCTTCCTTCCTCTAGGGAAGGTTCTGGAGACTGAGGCTGGAAACCGCCCACCCCACCTACCCCCATCACCCCGCAACAGGCCTGCGCTGGCCCCTGGGCACTGGCCCCAGGTTTACCATGGTTCGTCGTTCAAGCAGGAGGCGGAAATGGTTCCAGGTTCTCTTGTTGTCCTTGAGCCCCTGGCCCAGACCTCGGTTATCATCTTGCATCAGCCGCCTGTCCAAGATCACCTCTAGCTGACCTGGGGGAGGGAGAGGAGAGAGGAGCCTAAGCCCCTTCCCACCCCAAGGGAAAAGCCTGGGAGAGGGACCAGCAGCTTAGACCTTGGGAGGCTGGAGCGGGGAGGGCTGAGAGAGGGTGGTCCTGAGATTGTGCCTCGCAGATGAGGAAAGGGCAGGCCCAGAGGGGAGCCCCACTTTGACTTGGGAGTGGGGCCTGGCCCAGGAGCGCCACTGCAAAGCCATGTCTGGACTGGTCACACAAAGCAAAGTAAGGGAACAGAGGGGCCTGGGCAGCACTGTGCCCGGAGTCACCGCAGAGTCCATCTCTGATTTCTCAGCCTGAGACTCAAACCATTTCCTGTCCATGCTCTTCACGGCAGGAGACAGCCAGGTTGCTGGGCCAGATGCCTGCCCTGATGCCTGTATCTGTCAGAAGTCCAGCTGTGGCAAGGGGAGCCAGATGGCAGAGGCCTCGGGGCTCCCTGGGGGACACAGATGGCTGATGGCCACCTCAGCTTGCCTTCTCCTTTTTTTTCTTCAGTACTGGGGATTGAACTCAATCCCCACTGAATTATATCCCCACCCCTTTTTTAAACTTCTCATTTAAGACAAAGTTTTGATAAATTGCCCACACTGGGCTCGAATTTACATCCTGCCTCAGCCTCCCAAAGTGCTGGAATTACTGCTGGGTGCCACCATGCTCCTTTTTAAAAAATTTTGACACAGGGGATAAGTCACTAAGTTCTCCAGGGTGGGCTCGAACTCGAGGTCCTCCTGCTTCACCCTCTGAGTGCTGGGATTATAGGTGTATGCCACCATGCCTGGCTCATCTTTGCTTTTCTTTTCTCAGTGCCAGGGGTCAAACCCAGGTGTCACTCACGCGAAGGCAAGTGCTCTCCACCGAGCACAGCCCCAGCCCTTCCTCTGCTTTCTGGAATGTGCCTGGGCTCACTGTGGGGCTGAACGATGCTGGGGCGAGCCTTTTCTTCAGCTTTGTTTTGTTTTGTTCTGAAGACAGGGTCTCACTCAAGCTTGAACTCAGTATGTAGCCCAGGCCAGCCCCAAATTTGCAATCTTCCTGCCTCAGCCTTCCGAGTGCTGGGATTATATACGTGCCTGGCTTTTCCAGCTCTCCTGCCTAGATGCCTGGTCCTCTCTGTCATCTCCACACCCCACCCTCTGCCTTCTGTACTTCCCCCTACTTTTTCCCCTAAGCTATCACAAGAAGCCACTCCTCCGACACTGAAAAGGATCTTTTCTTATAGAAAACAGTCCTTTCTTAACAGTCACACCCAGGGGGCAAGGACCCTCTGCCAAAGCCAGGAATCACAAGGCAGATGGGCCTGGCTGCTCCTGGCAGAAGGCAACAGGGCCAAACTCCCCCTGCAGGCCCCACATCCCCCACCCAGTCCTGAAAGGCACTGAGCTCAGCCACATGAAGGCCCTGTCCCACAGAGGGGAGACAGCTAGGGTCTCAGAGGCCATCAGGTCCAAGTTTTATCTTGCCCTGAGGCTCTGGGATCTGCCCATAGCCTGCTCAGCAGGACCAGCTAGCCAGCTCTGTCCCCAGACCAATGCTGCTGGAGATTCAGCTCTTGCCGTGTATTCCAGGCTGCACTCAAATGTTCAATGCTCTTCCTGCTCAGGCTTTTCAGGTGATGGGATGACACACAGGTGTACACCAACGTGGCTGGCTTGGGTGTATTCTTAAGAATTAAACCACCATACATAGTGAGCTCAGGGCCAGCCTGAACTACAAAGCAAGACCCTGTCTCCAAAAAGCAAAAAAACAAAAAACAAAAAACAATAAAACCACAATGCTGGGTGTGGTGGCTCACGCTTGTAATCCCAGCACTCGGGGGGGGGGGGGGGGCAGAAACAGGAGGACTGCTGAGTTCCAGGCTTGCCTAAACTTACGTAGTGAGTTCAGGGCCAGCCTGAACTACAAAGCAAGACCTTATCTCAAAAAACTAAAAAAATAAAAAAAACAACAAAAAAGAATTAAACCACCAGGGCATGTACATGCCTTAATCCCAGGTCACATGTCTTAAACTCTGGGTCACAAATTCAAGTCTAGCCAGAGTAATTTGGGGACTTAGAGTGATGCTGTCTAAAAATAAAATATAAAAAGGGCTGGAGATATAGCTCAGTGGGAAGGCCAATCTCTTGGGTTCTATCTCCAGTACTGGGGGATTAAAAAGAGAACATCAACCTCTCTTTTTTTCTCTTTTCCTAAATATTTCACTAAAATATTGCCTGGCGTGGTGGCTCACACCTGCAATCCCAGCACTTGGAAGGCAGAGACAGGAGGACTGCTCCGAGTTCGAGGCTTGCCTGGGCTACATAGTGAGCTCAGGGCCAGCATGAACTACAAAGTGAGACCCTGTCTCAAAAAACTAAAAAGTAAAAAAATATAAAATAAATAAAATATTGAGTATGATTTCAAACTGTCCTACAGGCAACCCTGGGCAGGAGAATGGTCACACACCTCAGTTAAGAGTCGTCATTCAATACCTGGTGTCTCTGGGATCCCACAGGACCCCACCAGCCACTGTCTGTGTCAGGCCAGGGTGACAGCAGGAACTATGGACACTCCCTTGTCCCTTCTCCACCAGGGAGCTGATGCTGACAGGGAGATGCGAGGAAGGGAGGCCATGGCTGGGGAGGGGGACAGTAGGTGGCCGCTTTCCATTCGTACTCCTGAGGGGCTCCTCTTCCCTACTCACCATTGCTGAGGCTGGAGACGCCCAGAGCCTGTGCTGTGTGCAGCGTGAGGCGTGTGTGTGCATCCTGGATGTAGGCCATGACTGGCATGGGGTAGAAGTTGGCCTGCAGGGGCAGCTTCCTCAGATACCGCCTAGGCTGCACCTGTGGGCAAGCCCAGCCAGTGAAGGGCCTCCTCAGGATCTCTGATCACATTTGCCTCATCTGTCAGGGCCACCAGAACAGTACCTATTCTGCCCCGTGGGGTCCAGGCATCACCTGAAAGCCATTGAGGTCTGTGAAGAAGGTGCCTTGGCTGTTAATGTCTGTGTAGATGCGCAGGGCCAGCTCCTTGTTGACATAGTCCCGGATGTCCACCAGGAATGACATGTCCAGAGACAGCCCCTCCACCCCTGGGCACAGGGGCACAGGGAGCCACGGGGGAGAGAGCAGAGGAGCAGCCTGTGAGCCACTCTGGGGTGCTCCACCCAACCCCCCCAGTGCGACCTGGGGACAGCAGCTCCAGTGACCTTGTCCCAGGAGCACTAAGCATCCCCGACTCAAAAGCGCCATCTGTTGGGAACAGACGCGTGAACGTGGAGGGAGTGGAAGCACAGTATCTCAGTCCCTCCGCCCATGGGCCACCCCTCCTCCACGGACCTTCCTCACCTGCCACGTTGTACAGCCGGACTAGCTGGTGAACATGCTCGTAGTATGCAACCACCTCTGAGAAGAAGGGGCCCTCAGTGACACGCAGCACGGGGGGGTTCTTGGGGACATACGGCTGGGGAAAGAGGTGGTGGCCACTGAGCCTGCGGCATAGACAGCCAAGGAGGAGGGAGCAGCCCCAGGTTGGTGAGGAGATGTTTTTGTCCCAAGGGGCTTTGCCCAACACCCTGGGCCCCACTGTGACTGCTGCCTGCTCGGCAGCCTCCCGAAGTGCAGACAAGACCCTGGCAGGAAGTGGTCACCCTGGAAGGCCTATGCCCCTCCGCAAAGCCTCATTAGGGACACCTCCCAGGGCCTGCTGGGTACCTTGGCCTGGTCATCAGGCAGGAAGAGGTAGGCGCCACTCTTGTCTTTAGAGGCGCGGGTGCCATAGACGAAGAGCCCCACTTCTGTCTGCTGTTCCTCCTCCTCATCCACCCTTTGGACGCTCTGTCAAAAACCACAGCCTGACCCCTGGCCCCATGCCAGCATGTCAGGCCTAGCCCAGGAATATAGCCTGCGTCTCAGCCGACCCCAGAGGCTCTGTGTTAAGGGAATGATGCCTGGGATTGCTGCAGGGAGGAAGCGGAACCTAACAGGCAGGGCCCGAAGAGGTTTAGGGTCACTGGGACACTCCCTCCCGGCTCCTGTGTTCTGCCCACAAGGGGGCAGAACTCTGTGCTCTGCCACAGGCTCCCACCATGATGTGCTGCTCCCCAGGCCCAAAGAAGTGGGTTCACCCAGCCAAGGGCCGAAATCTTTGCAACTGTGGCTAATGTAAACCTCTGTTCTTTATAAGTCAATAATCTCAGGCATCTGTTAAAGTAACAGCAGCCTAACATTCCCAGCTTCCCCAGATTGCTGGCTTGGTGTCAAGATGGCCCACGCCTGGGTCACTGTGACATTCAGGTGGCAGCAGGCAAAGCCCCACCAGTGTGCACGCCCTCCTCCGCTCCTGACCCTGCACCAGCACCCTGGTCCTTTACCTTGAGAAGCCCTGTAAGGCCTGAGAACCAGACTTGCATGTAGCGATTGCTGAGGGCGAAGTCACTGGCATCGGAGTCAATGATGCGGATGGGGAAGGCCTTGTGCCTGCTGACCGAAAGCCTCTGGCCATGCAGGTAGATGCGCACGGAAGAGGGCAGCGTGCGGTATGTGTCTAGGCCCTGCTGCAGCTGCAGCACACCCAGGCCCAGGGCAGGCAGGCGGAGAGGCACAGACACCTGCGGGCACAGTGGGTGGGGACGCAGGCTGTGAGGACACTTCCTGGGTGGTCTCTGGCTTGTGTTTCCTAACAGGGAGCCTGGGAAGGTCCCTGCACCCACCAGGGCCTGTCATTTTTCAAATGGCATTTGAAAAACTATGAAGTAACTAGTCGTGGAGGCCCACTTTTTTTTTTTTTTTTTTGAGACAGGGTCTCGCTTTGTAGTTCAGGCTGGCCCTGAGCTCACTATATAGCCCAGGCAAGCCTGGAACTCAGCAATCCTCCTGCCTCTGCCTCCCGAGTGCTGGGATTACAGGCGTGAGCCACCATGCCCAGCGGAGGTCCACTTTTGTAAACCTGGCACTCTGGGATGCTGAGGCAGGAGCTCTGTGTGAGCCCTGCCTGGGCAATTTAGCAAGACCCTGCCTCAAAATAAAGAGGGTGTGAAGATATTGCTCAGTCTGAAGGCCCTGGATTTAATCCCCAGTACTGAAAAAACAAAAACAAAAAAGCCTTACGAAGTGGTAACTGCATTAGGGTTTCAGTAAGATCTGTTGTGTGGCAACGTGCGTCCACAGTGCTGGCCTCTTAGGAGACAGAGGAAGGAAAACCGCCTGAGTACAGGAGTTTGAGGCCAGCTGGGGAACACATGAGAGAGACCCTGTCTCAAATAATTAAATAAGTATTTGCTGAATGGAGGGACTGCAGGGCATTGACTGTAACTGTCACTTTTATTATTACTCTGAGTTTCCCCTTCCTTCAAAGAGACTCAATGCCCAAGAGTGTCCTCTTCCCCAAGACACTCAACCCCAACCTGGGCAGCAAGCAGGGACGCGGCAAGGTGACAGAAGCCAGGTGACAGGGGCAGAGGGGGACTTGGGGAGAGGATCCTGCAGACTGAGCCCCCACCTCACCTGGTAGACGTCTGGGATCATGTTGGTGGCTGAGTTCCAGTGGGGACTGATCTGCACGGCCAGGGGCTGGCCGTCCTCTGACAGGACACGCACCCGGGGCGAGTTGACCAGCAGGGACACCACGCTGAGCCGCTCCTGCTCTAGCGGGTTGTAGAGCACCACAAACCTACATGTGGGAGGTGACAGGGCAGGGCTAGCGGGCAGGACAGGGGCCTGTGGTGGGGAGCAGGTGGGGAGAGAGGAGGGTGCTGGGGCCTCTGGGGACCTGGCCTCGTGCGCTCACCTGGGTGAGCTGTCCAGCTGGATCACTGTGCGCTCCGGCAGGGCATCGTGACTGGAGCGGGTGTCATCCTGCAGCACAGCAGGCAGAGGGCAGGGGCGTCAGGGGCCGGGCCTCCCCATCTAGCCCAGGGGAGAGGACCTGAGCAGACCCAGGGGGCTCACCACGTGGAGGAAGGGTGCCCCAGGGTCAAAGTGGTAGGTCCCTTTGTCCCCCAGCACCAGGTAGTGGGCTGCGTGGATGATGACTTGCTTCAGGCTGACGAGGGCGCGCAGGAGCCTGTGTGCACAGCGTGGGAAGCGGGAGATGAGCTCCGAGCGGCCTCCCTGCCACGCCGGGCGCAGGGAATGCTGAGGAGCTGCAGGGGGAGGAGACACCCACCTAACCCCATAGTCCACCACCACGGCCTCCTTGGCGGTGCCGGTGATTGCATCGTGATGCTGAAAGAGCCCTAGTGTGCGCCGGGCCTCCGTCAGGAGAGTGAAGTCAGACAGTGGGTACTGGGCAGCCAGACCAGAGCGGCGAGCGTGTGCCACAGCCAAGCTATACAGGATCTCTGCACCCCTGTGAAGAGAGGGGTCAGTGCCTGCCACCAGCCTTGCACCGCAGGCCCTGCTGACCTCTGACCCCAAAGGTTGGCTCCCCTGAGCCAGTGGTGGGCATCTCACCGCAGATGGGCTTCCAGGACGCGATCCAAGCTCTTGTAGAAAGGCCGGGAGGTATAGTACCCCGTCCAGTAGTGGTCCTCCCGGTCCGCGTAGGAGAAGAAATCCCCGCTCAGCACTGGGAACCCTGGGGGCCGGGCCCCTGGCTCCACCCCTGTCTTCTTGTACAGAGCATCAAAATAGTCTGAAAGGGTGCCAAACTGGGCCTGTGGGGACCCCAAAACCAGCTTTCATCAGTTCCACGGCCTCCTGGAAGTTCGGGTCACCAGTGTGGTAACCATGTTCCATCTCTCTAAACCTTACAGGAAGCTGAGACTCTGGGAATAAACCCTAGGCCCAAGAGAGGGAACAAAGCCCTGCTCAGAGCCAGTTGTGGAAGGCCGCAGGCTGCAGCACTAGGAGCCCACACCTCGCCAACCAGTGGCCCCACCTGCACGTGGAGGTCAGGCTTGCTGTTGAGGAAGTCAAAGAGCCGCTGGTAGCTGAAGAACTGGGCATCCCACTCCTGGGGCTTGTCGTATCGGAAGTCATCACCCAGTGGCACCAGCAGGACGTTGGTCCGGAAAAGCCGGGACTTCTTCCGGTACTGGTCCAGAAGCAGGGCTGCCCTGAAGGGAAGGACAGGACACAGACCTCAGATGAAGTCTGAGGGCTGAGATAGCAGAAAGAAAAGCCACCCTGAACATCTGGCCCTGTGAAACAGCCCTATTTAGAGCTGTCCAGCCTGCGGGGGGCGCACCCCGGAGTAGGAAATGAGAGCCAGGGACCCAGTGTACTCTGGACAGTTCCTCCTCACTCTGGGTTCCAACTGATGGTCTAGAATCCCTGACAGCACCTCTGCTGTGACACCGCCTCCTTCCCCGTGACTATCTCTCAGATACCGCAGCTGCCTGAGCTTTCTCTACCTCCATCTACCTGGTCCCTACAGGATAGCGCACAATGTCTTCCTCCAGCCAGCGCGCTGAGCCAAGCGCTCAGACTGCACAGACTGTGGAGGACAGTGCAGGGAAGTCAGACCTCCCTCCTCGGCTGGAACAAGCCCCGACCCACTAGGCCCACTAAAGAAGCCCAAGGTCAGCAGTGACCACGCTACGGTCAGTTGCCAAGTTTTCTGTGCGTACAGCTCAGCAAGGACTTTTCACTGTAAACTGCCTGTTCTGTTTTCTGAAGCCAAGACTGGAACTTTTCTTTCTAATAAACCCCATCAGGTTAATCCTGACCGTGAAGCTCCAGTGAGTGAAGTCGAACCATACTGCATTTAAAGAACCCTGGCTCAGCCAGGTGTGACGGTACACACTTACTGTAATCCCAGTAGTCTGGAAGGCTGAGGCAGGAAGACTCCAAGTGTGAGCTAAACCTGGGCAAATTAGCCACTTGGTAAGGTGCTGTCTCCAAATTTAAAAACATATGTATAAAATAAAAGGCTGAGAATACAGCTCAGTGCAGAGGCCAGTACCTGTGCCCTCCAAGAAACCACAGCCCAGACTCTGGAGCTACATTATGCCTATGTCAGCTCCAGGCATGCTAGCTGAGGGACCTTAGGTAGCCACGCTGGTAAAATGACAATAATATTGACAACATCAGTATACTTACTGGTATCATGAGCCCTCACAACATAATGAAAATTAAAATAAATGCATTAATAGTTAAGCATGTACAGTGGTCCCTGACACAACACAGGAACTACAGATAAACAACTAGGTTTTCTATCCATATTATGGGTAAAATCAATAGAAAATTAGAGCCTCATAGCACAGGAGACAGTCCTTCCTGTTTGTATTATTATTATTGGTAGTGGTAGCATTGTTATTATTTGCATTGCTAAGGACAGAACCCAAGGACTTGCATATGCTAAATATCACGGTTTGGCCACTAGTCTACAAACTTGTGCTAGTCTGGTTGTCCCCTATTTCATTCTCGAGAGAGACTCCCAAAGGCCACCATCCCTGACTGACCAGCACAGAGAGCTTCTGACCAGGAAGTGACACTGTTGCCTGGGCTGCTCTCTGAGAACAGGGCCAGCCTCAGAGACAGCAGCTGCCGCCCCAGGGAGGGTCACACCTACTGAACAGCCAGAGCTTCTTCCTGCAATCAGTGCTCATGTTTCTAGAAACAAAAGACCATTTTCTTTCCCTACTGGTCACATGAAAACCAGTTCAACTTGTTATTCTTTTTTGTTTTGTTTTGTTTTGCTTTTGAGACAGGGTCTCGCTTTGTAGTTCAGGCTGGCCCTGAGCTCACTATGGTGCCCAGGCAAGCTGTAGCAAACTCAGCAATCCTCCTGTCTCTGCCTCCCGAGTGCTGGGATTACAGGTGTGAGCCACCACATCCGGCATTGTGGTATGCGGTGTTGATTGTTGGTGGGTGTGTTTCCACGCCCAGCATTACATGTGGTTACCAGGGATCGAACTCAGGTCCTTGGCGCTTGCGAGGCAGGCGCCGGAACCACTGAGCTAACCCTCTGGCCCTACATTCTTAAGGCTCTGCCTAAACCGCCGTTTAGGTCACGGGTAGCCAGCACTTTCTGGAATGGTGGGGTGATTTCAGCCAGAGACACGGCTGGAGGCCCCTAACTCTTCTCTCAAAGGAGACAGAGGCCGGAGGCAGGGTCTAAGGGGACCGAATGGCCATGTGAATGGGCTGTGGTCCACTGCACATCGGATCCTGCTGACTTCCAGCCAAGTCAGAATACGTGAGCCAAGGAAAGGCACATTAGTCTGAGGCTTGCGAGAAACTGTACCAATTTACAAGCCATTTGCCTCTGACCAGTTGACTGGCTCTGACAGTTTGTTCAGATATGGGAAAACACACCCACGGGGCCCATAAGAGCTTTCTGGGAAAGGTTGCTCCTGAGCACCATTCCAGTTTTCCAGGGAGACTTGCAGGGAGCCAAGCTCACTACCTGAGCTCACCCTGTGTTCCAGCTGTGGCTGGTATCACACAGCTCCCCACACCACAGAGCCCAGATCACCAGCCGGGTCTCTTGGCTCCTCTGTAGAGCAAAAACTCATTACTGTGCCCGGCACATGTTCACCTCTCTGCCACGTTGGCATCTGTAATGGCCCGGGGTGGCACCTTCCAAGGGCAGTTAATGCGGCCACCAGGCAGGCGTTTGAAATCGAACTGGCAGCAGATCTTGGGATCGGGGCCACAGGTGTGAGGGACGTCATAGCTGTAAAAGGGCATCATGTGGCAGAAAATGTCCGTACTGGAGTCCGAGTCTGCAGAAGACACACCATATAGTCACTGACATGGAGTGGGGCACAGGGACATCAAGAGGCACAGGTCTAAACGCAGCCCCAATAGAGCGAAACTCTAGTGGGCCTCAGGCTGTGGGACCTGCAGGCAGGGGATGGGACTCAGGCTTGAAGGGTGCGCAGCAGGGTCCACAGAGGCCAGAAGTCATCGTGACCGTCCCCTACACCGAAGGGCAGGCCACTCTGGCAGTGACCTGAGGGGCAGTGGGCTTGTCTAACACTCCACCCTTCCCCAGCGAAGGCCGCACTGCTGGGGCCCTGGGACCCTACCTGGCCTTACCCCATGTCTGCCTCCACATGAACTCCAGACTGTGGGTGGCAGCAAAGTGCTTCTTGATGGCATAGTGCACTCTTTGAATCAGCATGCTGGTCAGGTTGGCACGGCGGAGCAGGTAGGGCATGGTAGAGCTGTATCCAAAGGGGTCCACCGCCCAGCCAGAGCGTGGAATCACACCTGGGTACGGGGTTACAGACACTGAGTGGCTCAGAGTTGCAGGGCCTGGCCTCACCCTTCCCCCAGCTACTGGCACTCCAGCTCCTACCTTGGCAGGGACTGGAAGAAGCCAGTACGGCAGGCCCTATTAGCTTAGAAAGGAACCACCCCCTCCAATCTCTGTGCCTTACAGTCCTTGTCACCACACTCTGGGCCCAGCGATGGGGCGATCCCCCTGCCGACACCGGACTCACCGAGGTTCCTCTCCAGCCACTGGTGCCCCTCAATGAGCTGGTCAAGCAGCGCAAAGTAGTGAGAGTTGGCCTCATCGGGCATCACCCAGCCTCCTGTCGCGATCTCCAGCTGCCCATTTCCCACCAGCCTGCAGGTGATGCCACATTCAGGATAGGCTGGGGACCTGTGCCCAGTCTTGCCAACCAGTGTCTACGTGCACTGGCTTTGTGGCCAGGACCAAGAGCACAAATACTGGCCCTCCCTCCCCAGCAGCCCACCCCACGTCATCCAGGACCTGCATATCCAGCACCTGCTCCCAGGGGAGCCCCAGTATCCTCCCTCTACTGATGCTCCACCAATTGGCGTCTCTGACACTAGTGACCCCCACATGGCTGTCCCCATCTCTGCCATAGCTACCGGCCAACCCAGCATCACAGCATAGGATAAGACTGCCCACCCAGACAGGACTTGCATGACAGCCCCTCAGAAATCCCCCATTGCCACTGGCCTTCGGACTGCTGCCTTCTTTTGGGCATTGATGTTGTCCCACCACTTGGCAAAGAAGGAGACTTCCGCCCAGAGGAATCGCCAGCGGGAATCCTCCTGCAGCTTGGCCACCATGCTGTTGAGGATGTGCTGGGTCTGCTCTGTGTAGTACTTGTCAAAGGTCTTGATCCAGCCTGGGGGCCAACATGGAGACCCCTGAAGACACCACCTTCTCCTCCAGCTGCCGGTCCTCGCCCCGCTCCTGATGTCCCCGCCACAGGCTCACCTGGGTCATTGTGAGAATGAGGCACCACAAACACCTGCAAGTCCTCGGCATCCCAGTCGTGCGGGCTGTAGGAGATGTCGAAGCCCTGCCTCCACACACCGCCCTCCACGTTATCAAAGGGCAACTCCTCCGACACCATCAGCATCTGCCGGGCAGGAAGACAGTTCAGTGCCCTGTCCATGCTCGTACAAGTCCCTGCCAGTGCCTAATCATTTTTTTGTTTGTTTGAGACAGAGTTTCACTTTGTAGTTCAGGCTGGCCCTCAGCTCACTATGAAGCCCAGGCAAGCCTCAAACTCAGCAATCCTCCTGCCTCTGCCTCTGCCTCTGCCTCTGCCTCTGCCTCTGCCTCTGCCTCCCAAGTGCTGGGATTATAGGCTTGAGCTGCCAAGCCCAGCATTCATGGTATGTGGGCGTGAGTCACCATGACCAAGTATTGTTGTATTTGGTTACCGGGGATCGAACCAGAGATCTTGTGCTTACTAGGCAGGAGATGGAACCACTGAGCTAAATCTCTAGCCCACCAGTGCCTACTCTTACCTGTAGCTCTGGCTTCTGGCCTCGGCCCCCCAAAGCAAACTGGCAGTCCTGGGGGGACACAGAGAAGAAGCTGGGCCGGGGCTCTGGGGGCACCACCCAGGAGCTGTTGGCTGTGTGATAGGGCAGCAGGGCGGGTGGGGCCTCTGCATTGGCCGTCAGCTCCAGGACAGAGTCCTTGATGTGGCTGATAATTTCATGGTTCTCTTCCAACAGCTGTTCCAGCTGCTCAATGCGGTTCTGCAGCACGGAAATTTGGCTCTGCCAAAAAACCAGCATGTATTTACCCAAGGCTCCTTATGCCCCAGCCAAGGAGCCATCTGAGGCCTGACTGTGAGCCCTCCCCCTCTACAGAAGCCACAGGCCTCCAGGGATGAAGAGTCTCCTGGATTTCACTACTGAGGACTAGATGCACCTGGAAGCACTAGTGTTCCCTAGCACACAGCTGGCAAAGATTTCACCTCACATGCAGCAATTGGTGCTCCCAGTCTAGAGCTCAGTACCCAGAAAGATCAATGGCATCAGGGGTTAATGGGAGAGAATTCTGCAATCACTTAATAATGTCTGCTGAGAACTCCAGAGGACAGAGCAGCAACACATGCTATCATTTTTTCTTCTTTTTTTTTTTTTTTTTTGAGACAGGGTCTCACTTTATAGTTCAGGCTGGCCCTGAGCTCACTATGTAGCCTAGGCAAGCCGCCACGAACTCAGCAATCCTCCTGTCTCTGCCTCCCAAGTGCTGGGATTACAGGCGTGAGCCACCATGCCCGGCACTGTGGTATGTGGTATTGATTGCTGGTGGGCATGAGTCACCACGCCCAGCATTCTATGTGGTTACCGGGATCGAACTCAGGACCTTGCGCTTGTGAGTCAGGCGCCAGAACCATTGAGCTAAATTTCCAGCCCTCTTCTTCCTTTTTGCCTGTTTTTTGCTTCCCACTTGGGCTGGGGATGTAGCTCAGAGGAAGAGCAGGTGCTTAGCACTGAGCATGCACATGGCCCTGGATTTGATCCCTGGCACCATGTAAGGAAGATGCCAAAGGGAAGGAGGGTCAAAAATCTGCCTGGGCCCAGGGGATTTGTAGAAAGATCAGCAATGAGGCATGACTTACCCGGGGGAAGTTCCCATCATTCTGGTGTCGGGCAGGATCATGCTGCACTCGGTCCAACATGAGGTAGAGGGAGAAGACAGCCACACAGAAGATGGCAGCCCCACACACCGTCACCTGTTTTTTCAGCTTCATACTGGCCTCCACATGGACCTGGCAGAAGGAACGCCATCTATAGCTCTGGCACACAAAACCCTTTTTGGTGGTCTTCCTGCTGTGTGCCGAGTTCCCCAGCATTCCCAAGGAACAGCTATTCCAAAGTAAGCTTTCTAACCACCAAATCCCCACAAACAAGTTATAGGTCCTGATCCAACTATGACTTCCTTCTTTTAGTCTAGACTCCAAAAGTACAATTCAGTAGCACTTGTAGGACTGGTCCTTCCTGGACCTCGCAGCAGCTCTACCGCTGAGGGGGAGGTGGAGAAACACCCTCTCTCAGCTGAGGCTGTATAATAAATGGGTCCAGGATGAGGGTTCCAACCTCCTGGGTGAAACCATTTTCCCCTGGGGTCTGGCTCCTGGTGTCTGTTTAGGCTCTTTGGCCATTTTCTTCTCCTTTGGAGGAATAAACTGGTCCCTACGTTGTTTGATTAAAGGTAGAGCCATAGCCAGGCATGGTAATACATGCCTGTAACCTCAGTTCTGGCAAGCTGAGGCAGGAGGACCACAAGTTATGGCCTCCCTGAATATCTTAAAGACCTGTCTCAAAATAAAAAATTTTAAAAAGGCTGGAGATATAGTTCAGTTCAATCTTCAATCCTGCAAAGTAAAATAAAAGTATAGCCAGAGGCCAAAGAAACATGAAAGTCTATCTCTTTCCTCCAGTCCTCTAGGATCAGTCTCAGCAGAAACTGCCTGGCACAGATCCTGTCTCAATAAGAACACAGAATACATTTCTAAAAAAGAAGGAAGGAAGGGAAAGAGGGACAAAAGAAAAGAATGAAAAAAGAAGAGAAAAACGAAAAGAAGGGTGGGGTACCTCAGTGGTTGAGCGCTCACCTAGCGTTCGAGGTCCTGGGTTAGGTCCCCTGTGGCACAAAAAGGAAAAAAAGCAAGCTCCGTTGCCGACATGCAGCCAGTCCTGTTCTCCTCGTTAGCACTGGTTCTTGCGGTGCAAAACTTTCAGCCGCGGCCAGTAGCTCAACGCTCGGGGTCCCAGAGCCCGGGAGAGACCTTCGCGGCCGGCGGGCGGGGGCGGCCGCGCGGGGAGCCTGTCCGGACCGAGCCTCTCCTTGGCCTCTTCCACGCCCTGCCCTACTTTGCGCGATCGGATTCCGCTCCGCAGCCTCCGGGCAGTATTTTTAGCTCTCGCGGCGCAGTCGGGCGGGTGGGGCGGCCCCTGACTCGGGTCTGCGCCCCCGCGCGGTCCCGCACAATCGCCGCCCCGTTACCGTGGTGCTGGCCTCAGCTGTCCGGGCCTCACAAGCCGGCGCCGGCCCGCACCGCAAGCATCCGCAGCCCGGCCGCGGGGCCAGCGGCGTGCGGGGCGGGGACAGCTTGGGGACAGGGACAGCCCGGAGCGCCCCGCCCCGCCGCCGCCTCCAGCGCCCCCCCCCCCCGCCCCCAGGTTGGCCCGGCCCGGCCTGGCCCCGCGGTCCGCACCCTGGACCGAGAGCCCCCCGCGGCCGCACTGCGCATGCGGGGCCCGGCCGGCCTGGCGCGCTGCAGAGCGTGAGCAGAGACGCGCAATTTTTATTCTTTTCTTAGTGTTCCTAGAGGGGGCGCTTCGTCGAGTAGTAGCAGGAAGGCTCCTCCTCCCCGTCACAGTCCTGGAAGGGTAGGGTGCGCCCTCCGCAGCCGCCTCCTCCTGCTCTGGGCGGCCTGGATTTTCTGCCCTGGGATTTTCAGAGGGAGCTGAAAATCGTGCAAGGCCGCCTCACACTCCATCGTGTGACCACCAAGCAGTCAATGGTTGTTCATAATTTTAAACCATAATAAACCATACTGCGGTGGACATCTCAAGGAAGTCCCCGTTTTTCTGTGCGAGTGTGCGTGCGTGTAATACAGTACAGAGACTGAACCTAGGACCATCAACTGAGCTACATTCCAGTCCTTTTATTTTGAACAAGAGCTTGCTAAATTGCTCAGTTGCCCAGGCTGGACCTCATCTTGCGGTTTTCCAGCCTCAGCCTCCCAGAGTGCTGGCAGGCACTTCAGGTGTGTGTCAGGTGCCCAATTTTTCTACCTTTTGAAGCATCTGATAGGATGTGCCCCCACCGAATGTTAAAGTGCTAATCCCTAGTGGACCTTTGGAGGAGGTCACTTCGTGAAGGGGGGCCCTCAGCAGTGAGATTAGTGCCCTCTAAAATCTTACACCGTCGAATATCCTTTTCTCTGACAGTATCCACGAGTTAGTACTCATTCCCTCTGCTCATCACCAGTTGTTTTTTGTTTGTTTGTTTTGAGACAGTCTTGCTTTGTAGTTCAGGCTGGCCCTGAGACCACTATGTAGCCCAGGTAAGCCTTGAACACAGCAAACCTCCTGCCTCTGCCTCCCGAGTGCTGGGATCACAGGCATGAGCCACCATGCCTGGCATTGTGGTATGTGTACTGATTGCTGGTAGGCATGAGTACCACGCCCAGCACTGTGGTATTTGATTACCAGAGATTGAACTCAGGACTTAGTACTTGCAAGAGAGACACCAGGACCACTGAGCTAAATCCCTGGTCCCTCAGTATTCTAACTGGAATGTCCACTACTTTGACCTGTATTCTGGGATATTTCTTTTCCAAGCCTACTTTCATTTTGGAGAGAATCTTTTTTTTTTTTTTTTTTTGAGACAGGGTCTCACTTTGTAGTTCAGGCTGGCCCTGAGCTCACTATGGTGCCCAGGCAAGCCGCCGCGAACTCAGCAATCCTCCTGTCTCTGCCTCCCGAGTGCTGGGATTACAGGCGTGAGCCACCACGTCCGGCATTGTGGTATGCGGCGTTGATTGTTGGTGGGCGTGAGTCTCTACACCCAGCATTATATGTGGTTACCAGGTGTGGAGAGCCAAAGGGCAACCGCGCCCAACAATGGCGCTGAGGATTAGGTATTGCCTGATCAGCTGGCTTGCTTCTGTGATACGGCCGCACGACCCCGCAGAGAGATGCAACCACGGAGCACGGGTTTGAGCCTTATTGTTATTACCACCACCACCTGTATAGGCGCTTGTATATCTTCCCGTGGGGGCCCTCCCACCGAGCACAGGTGATGTCGATCAAGGCCTGTGATCAGCTGCTGCATGCGGAACTCGTGGAACCTGGGTTGCCACGTGTC
>PVIC010026758.1:0-14353 GCA_004025085.1 Thryonomys swinderianus
AAATGGTATTCAGGAAAATAATGCACAAAATGAATATAATTTCAACCTTTCCATATTGTTGGAATAAAATGCATATAGTACATATCAAACAGTTATAGAACATCAACATGACAGTGAAGATGAAAGTTTATGAGAAAATTCATGGAAATTTCTTTACTACAACTGAACAAGAAATTGGTTTCAAGGAAATTTGGGAGATGAATGGAATATTTGTATTTTATTGTCTTGGTTTTTTCAGTGCATTTGTCAAAATTCAATGATTGTCATAATTTAAACTTGTGGTACTCATGATATATACATTATACCTCTATTAAAGTTCATTTAAATAACTTTGTTCTTCATTGCAAAAGTAAGATATAATAATAGTAAATAATAGCAAAGACCAGGGTATTATTTTGAGGTGGCTATCATATTCTCAATCATCTCCTTTGGCAGCAATTTACTTGTAATGAGAGTCTTCTACATGTGTACTTTCAATCAAATATTAAGACATTTACACATAGCACTAAGGTAGTTAAACAAGGTTAGTGCTTATCAGCTTTTAGAAAAGATTATCTGCATGAATAAATCTTACTTTTAGGTCTAGAATGACCCTCAAAACTTTCTTGTATTCAGAGGTGACACTTTCAGAAGGTGATGGGAACATGGAGGTATTATACTCATTACTGGATAAGTCTTCTTGTGAGATAGTAATTGCATGTACTTTTAGGGGATACAGCCTTCTTGGAGAAGTTAGAACACTCAAGAAATGTCTTGGAAATCCCCCACACACACCATCCGTCATGCTACTTTCTGGCTACCATGAGTTAAAAAGCTTTCTTCCAGTAAGACTTCGTATGTCATTTGTGACTTGAAGAAGCTGAGTTTGGACTGAGTCATCTGAAAGCAAAAGCTAAATTACATTACACTGTGAATATGAGATGTTTTGTTCATGAGTGGGAAAGCTGGCCAATACAAAAAAGTTGATATGAGAGCACCAAGGTTGTTGTGACCATACTGAATTGTGTGGTTCATAAGCTTTTGTGAACAGTTTATAGGAAGAGTTTGGAGAGGTTTAGATATGTAGGCTGAATAAAATGTAGACTACTACAAAGAGCATTTAATGGGCACTTCTGATAAAAGCTCAAAAAAAATGCAATACTAACAGGAAAACAGATGTAAGGGCCAGGTTCATCAAATTTCTAATCAGAAGGACTGTATTGAAAATTGCCTTGTATAATTCACGTCACATTCTGACAAATAACTTGTCTCTGTTTTGCCCTTTCCTAAGTGGAGGCCACTGGAGTCACTCATAGTCACTGTAATTCTGTAGGTTTGATCCATCTCTCTCATGCTGCAAGCTAGACTTCACGGTAAAAGTGTTGTTTGTGCTCTCTTTCAGTGCTGAGCACTCTCTCTCTGATCTCTGTCTCTGTCTTTCTGTCTCTGTCTCTGTCTCTGTCTGTCTGTCTGTCTCTCTCTCTCTCTCTCTCTCTCTCTCTCTCTCTCTCTCTCTCTCTCTCTCTCTCTCTTTCCCAGCTCTAATTCTCTTTCCTTCTTCCATCTTTAATAAAGGCTCTGGAAAAACTGGATTTCCACATGCTAAAGATTAAGCCCATACTCATATCTCTTATCATGCAATAAACAAAATTGAAATCAATTGAAGATCTAAATATTAAAACAGAAACACTAAATCTGTTAAAGGATAAACTAGGTAGGACTTTTGAAGACATTGATGTAAGCAAAAACTTTACGAGTAAGATCTTGACCACACAGAAAATGTTACAAAGAATCAACAACTGGGATCTTTTGCTTTTTTAAAAAAATTGAATCCTTTATTGGTACATTTTATATAAAGTTCACAATTACACTCAATATTGTGCTGGAAACATCAGTCACAGCAATTAAGCAAGACAAAGAATAAAAGAACTAAATATAGGTAGGGAAGAAGTTAAACTGTCATTATTTGCCGATGATGTGATCCTCTATATAGAGGATCCTAAAAACTCAACCAAAAGACTGCTAGACTTAATTGACAAATTTAGTAGTGTACCTGGATACAAGGTCAATGCTCAAAAATCAACAGCCTTTCTATACACAAACAACAGACTCACTGAAAGAGAAATTGGGGAGTCAATTCTTTTCACAATAGCACCCCCAGAAAAATGAAATATTTAGGAATCAATCTAACAAAGGAAATGAAAGATCTCTATTCTGAAAACTACAGTACTCTGAAAAAGGAGATAAAGAGGATATCAGAAAATGGAAAGACATCCCTTGTTCCTGGGTAGGGAGAACCAACATCATCAAAATGGCTGTACTACCACAACTACTATACAGATTCAATGCAATTCCAATTGAAATTCCATCACCATACTTCACAGAGCTAGAGAAAATAATCCAAAAATTCATCTGGAACCACAAGAAACCTAGAATAGCAAAAGCAGTTCTAAGCAACCACGACATGGCAGGGGATATTACAATCCCCAACTTAAAACTGTACTATAAAGCCACTGTGATAAAAACAGAATGGTACTGGGAAATTAACAGACCCAAGGACCAGTGGAATGGGATTTTTTGCTTTTGTACAGTAAAAAAATCTACTAAGTGAAGAGACAACACATATAGTGGAAAAATATCTTTGTCAGCTTTTCCTCAGACAAAGGACTAATATCTGAAACATATAAAGAACTGAAAAGATTCAGAACCCCAATCCAAGTAAAGGACTCAATCTAAAAATGAGTATTGAAATGAATAGACACTTCTCAGATTAGGATGTGTAAATGATAAATAAATATATGAAAGAAAATATTTACATCACTGGTTGAAAGATCCAAATTAAAATATTGTTGAAATTCCATCTCAATCTAAAAATGGCTTTTATCAAGAAATCAAACAATTGCTGGCTGGGCTTAGGAAAAAGGAACTCTTCTCCATTGTGGGAATGTAGACTGGTACAACTACTGTGAAAATCTGTGTGGATATTTCTCAAACACATAACACTAGCTATTCTCATTTTTGGTATCTTCTCACAGAATTAAGCAATATAAACACACCATGTTTGTCGTAGCATGCTTGTAATAGCTGAGTTTTAGAAATAGCCCAAATACCCATCAATGGATGAATGGAAAAAGATGTGGTTCTTTTATACAATGAAGTACTACTCTCTCTGAAAGGATAAACTTGAGACATTTCTGGATAAATGAATTCACCTTGAGCTCATACTTGTAAGTGAAACAAATTGAACACACATGTTTAGATATCATATTATTTCTATGGTGTGGGAAACTGAAAGGGTAAATAGGACCAAAATGTATAATAGATATTGGAAAGTGGAAAGAAAATGTTCAGATGGGAAGAGGAACAAGAGAAGGGGTATAACAGAAAGGAACAAAGGGCAAAAAGAAAGAGAAGAGAAACAAAAATGGAAACAAAGCCTTTGTAAATAAGAAGTGGAAGAAGTGGTGAAAGGAAGGGAGATCAGGAAAAAAGAAGAATCATGATGTAATATGTACAGGTCCAAATGCGCTATGAAGAATGTGAACATTATGTATATCCAAAATGTACCAATTAATTTAATTTTGAAAAGTGAAGATTACAGATTAAGTAATATGTTAGAGAAAATTTCAAGGAATCCAAATATCCAGGATCTGACATAGGTACTTCTGACTTCACTTAACCAGATTTATAATGAGAATCCAACTGAAAAAAAAATAACCTCAGGGGTTTTACTCTTTTAATGTTCATATCTCTCCTTTTAAAAACGATAGTGCTTAGTCTATGCAATTCAATGTTAGATCTGTTGTGACAGATCAACAGGAATGATTGACATGATCAACCAGAGAAAGGAGAGTTGGGTAAAATAAAAAAAAATATCGCTAGACAATGATAAATTTATAGAAACAGATCCTTACAGTTTGGCTCAGTTTTATAGGACAGTAAAGCAGTTATAATGTTCAGAAAGGGCTAGATTACAGAGCTAGTGTATCTTGGCATGTTTTATAGGTTCAAACACATTTCTCAGGTTTAGATAGGTTCACATGTTCCACAGATTCAGACATGTTCCACAGGTTCTGTAAGAGTCCTACATATTAGCCAGCTGGGAGTCAGTCACAGTTGAAGAAAAGTAGAAATTACACAGACTATTTTTAAGCAAAAGTATCAAGCTGGCTCACAGGCTATGGGGTCATTTGGGTTGTAGTTTTTCCTGGGTATCAAGGTTGAGATGTCTAAACAAACCTTCTGGCTGATTCCAATTCTCCTGAGAATAAGCAGACACCGAACAAAATGATGAAGACTTTACAAAATTTATAAACATTACACTGTTGCCCATTAGCACAGAGTTCATGATATTTTAAGCCAGCATGAAGTTTATGAGAAAATAGTAACTTACCCATTTTGTTATACGTAGTATTTCTTTTCCACCTCAGAAGTATGTGACTTTAAAAAAAAAAATTTACAGATGCTCACAGCTAAGAGTTTGTTTTGTAACTCAGAGAAGACTTTAGACTTGGCGTTTTGAACACTCTTGAAATAACTGACACTCTAGCAACTCTTAGAAATGGAGTAAATACATTTTTCTTAGTGAATTAGACATGACCCTTTGGATCACTAGAATGGAATATTATAGTTTAGATTTGAAATGTCCACCAACAGACTCACATGTGCAGAGATGGAGCATTCAGAAAAGAAATGAATTACAGGACGTCAAACATGGTCACTGGTTTATTTCATTGATGAATTAACATCTGAATGTACTGCTAGGAGGCAGAGCCATTTGAGGGCATGCCTTGGGAGGGTTTATCTCTCTCTGGCTTTTCCTGCTCTGTCTGCTTCCTGATTGCCATGGGCAAATTTGCTCCACCAAGACTTTCTAATATGTCATTTCTACTTTGGAATCAATAAACCATGAACTCATCATCTGAAATTTAAAGCCAGAGTAAACCTGTTTCACACTGTGGGTGTCAGGTACTTGTTTTCATTGTGGGAAAGGGACTAACACAAGAAGTTCTTATCCCGAATTATTTTCTTTAAATAATGTATCACCATTTGTAACATTATATATTATTTGTTAAGTATGCCCTCCTTTACACTTGATCTTAGCCAAAAGGCCGAGAAGTGATGTATGCCTTCCTTTAAAATACAAACTCTTTTGTAGTTTACTTTGAATCAGGACCTTTAATTTCTTCCTCTAGTCTTGATACCTGACATTCTAGGCAACTAGTAGACTCTTTATATATTCCTGTTTAATTACATCCTACTAAATGATTAAACATGTTCTAGACAAGACTGGACAAAACTAATAATAGTGAGTCCAGTATTCTCTTTCATTAGCTCTACACAGCCAGATTTTGTTTAGCATCAAAACAATTTAGTTCACTTTTTTCAAGTTCCAAGGAGAAATAGTTGGTTTTTACAGGGAAAGTACAGTATACAAATATAGACTCAAATAATAGACTCAAGAACTGTATTATTTGAAAATGAAGGTAGAAAAAAATATAACTAACAATCACACACTGTTCCATTGGGTAATATTCCCATGTCCTATGTTAACTGTAAACCAGCAATTCCATTAACCTGGGGCTAAAAAGGCATACTACACCAAGGCTTAGATTCCATAGGAATGACATTTTTATTTATCCCTTTGGGTAGACCATTTATTCTAGTAAATGTCTTTTGAAAAAAATGGTAGACATGGTAGCCAAATGTGAGTATTCTAGGTTAAGTCTCAGGTAGATGAGTATTGATATAAATAATGACCATAGGGGAGAAAAGGCAGAATTAGAGTGTGTCATTCTAATCTCTCTCTCAATCTCTCTCTCTCTCTCTTTCTCTCTCTCCTTCTCTCTCCCTCTGTCTCTCTCCCCCTCTCCCCACAGATGTAACCAGCTGTAGACTTGATTAAAGTGTTGCAGGGTTGAATGAATGTATCATTTATCAAGAGGATGGCAGCAGTAGTGAGAATATGTAAGACAGTAAGGAGCTCCACCCATATCTCCTTGACCTCCCTTTGCTGTGCTTGGGTACACAGGCTACCCAACCTGCTACTCGTTTTGTTGCTAGCAGTGTACACCTACAACCTCTAGGATAGCTTCTGGTTCCCAAGGCTACATGGCCAACATGAAGTACCCTAATGTTTTAAATAAACTACAATCAAATCCTGCAACAAATGACTGGTGCATTGATTCTGAAATATTCCAGATCCTCAGACTCAAAGCAGTTTCTAAGGAATTATTTACCACACTTTGCTCCCCAGAAAAGTTGATCTTACAGTGAATCTCCCAATTTATTTATTTCCTTCAATTTCCTACTCTGTCTCCCAGTCTCTTACCAACATATTTGGACAATTTTCTAAATATGTAACTCCCATCTGAATTTTAGTAAGAGAACCAAATATAAATCTCACTAAAATTATATCATTATATTATATATTATATCACTATATATTAAATACATCTATTTCTAGTTGATACTTTAATACATTTTAATTTAATGTATCAGTACTACAAAACTTGATGCTTAGTGTATCATTTTCTTCTGCTTAAGTTTAATTGCAAAATATTGTAGTGAATATTTATCATAATTATTAATATTGCAGAATATTTTTTATAATTTTTTTCAAACTCTTAATCTGTACCACTGTACAGATTTGTTTATCTTATATTTTTAATGATTATCAAAGAAGTTCTCATAATTGTTCTGTGCCTGCCCTCATTTTCCTGTCCATGAATTAATCATATTTTTTTGTACTGAAAACTGTAACTCTTCTCTGAAAGTAGAAAGCTTTCCTTACAATGAAAATTCTCTTCACAAGAACAGAAAATGATTGATGAATTTACCAGAGCAGTAGGGCTCAGTCACGCTTTTTGCTATTTTCCACTTGTGTGGTACTATAGAGATAATATCACATTTCTACAAATAGGCTGTCTGAAATAGTAACCAAAGTTATTTCTTAATTTATATTTATTAATTTATAATAAATTCCCAGGAAATTCTAAAAATAAAAACAGCATTTAATGCTTATTTACTAAAAGAATGAATGACTAGATAAATCATATTTATATAAAATATATAAATTTCTTATTAATCATGCTGAATCCTTCCACTGTGCAGTAGGCTCTCAGATTTTAAATTGGTCTTAAACATGAAGAGAGAGCACTGATAATTGAGGGCAGACAAAGGCCGACCGATGAAATCAGTCTAAGGTAATAAACAGGTGAAAATTGTTTTATGTAAGGTGACTACTCTTGAGGAAATGTATTTTAACTAGTACAAAATACATCTATATCTAAAACAAAGTGACTGGACCAATTACAAAAGCATATCCCAATATTCAATTCATTTAAAGTGTGAGAATTGTGTTGGTTTCACAGTGATTTCTATAAGTGTACCTGTTAGATTACTGCTGGCATTTTTAGAGGTCGGTGGACTCTCAATAGTAGAGAGTATAATTAAGGAATTTAAAAAGAAATACTTTCTAAAATAAGCAATTAAATATAACAAATAAATTTACAGCATAATCATGTTCCAAATGCTAAATGCTTTGATTGGAAAGTAATAAAAATTGGTGTATATTTACGTTGTGTAAATATTGTAAAATCTTCTAGAATATTCTTTCATGAGCTATACAAAAGACTGCTTTCTGGAAATATTGTATACTTTATAAAATATAATGCATTTAATTTATACATACACACATGAGCCCATGCTGTAAAGTATATTAACAAATATAATGCTGTGGTTAACATGAAACAAATAAAGCTATCAAGTACAAAAATCACAGTTTTTCAAAATGTTGTGAATGTTAACATAGTTGGACATTTTTTTATGTTGAGACTTAAGAGTGGGAACTAGTATTTCTAAACTTAAACTATACCTTTTTTAAGTGAATTGTTTATTGGTACATTTTATATACAGCTCATAGTCAAATTCAAAAATAAACTTTTACACTTTATGAACTTTTTTCTAAATAAGCACTGTCCTTTTCTCTATATTTCCGAATCTCCTATCGTAGAGTGTGAACTGGTTAGAAAAGAAATGACAATACCAATTCACAACCCAGGAACCCAACTGGGATCAGATAATAAAGATATTTCTGATCAAAATAAAGGAATAACCTGCATCTGTGGGGTTTTCAGTTTTAACAGTGGGATGCTTCCTCATTTCTGAAATCTGTAATATCCAAAGTAATTGTCTTATAATAGATTCAAAGTATGTCTTTAGCAATAAAACATATTGCATGACTACAATTTTATCTTTTCTTAGAATATAGTTACCTAAATATTTACCTCTTCCATATATCCTTATGTTTCAAGTAACAAAATGTACTAAGCATGATTATATTCCCCCCAAAAATATTACTCTTCTAAAAAATTGAGTTGTGTATGTTTTTTAATGCAGATTTTGATTGTGTTTCCTCAATTTTGAGTATGGAGTTTTTCCTATTTTCTGCAACATTTATTTCTTTATAAGAAAGATGTTTACCTAAAATACACAAAAAAAGAGAGAATACATTTATATTAATCTCCAAATTCTAATTATGTAATGCTTCTTACTTAGAAAATGATGTGCCAATTTCTGAAAACTTACTTCACAGTACTCAATAGATTGGATTAGAGTATTAGTGCAAAAATTAGGAGTGGCTGCCAAGTTCTCTGTCATCTATCTGAATTCTCACAAAAAAATATTTTTCTAAAATATTTACTGACTTAAAATTTTCCTATCGCTCCACTATTTTTGAATATTGTTTCCAATGTTAGAAAAGAGATATTATTGCTACTATTTTCTTTTTGTTTTGTTTTGTCTCTTTCAACTTTTCCCTGCATCTGTCTTCAACAAACAAAACAAAAGAAAGTAATACAGCAACAAGGGAAAACAATAAAAACTCTAACAGGATTCTGAATCAGTCAACAATCTTCATAACGGCAGAATGAACAGTCTATGCCAATTACATTCATATTTCAAGGCACACATTTTCACAGTGGCTTGGAGTGAATAAATTAGCCGATCCAAGTTCTTCTTTGCAAATTCTTCTAAGTGGGGATCAAGACGTTAAGTGAAATAAACTAATCACAAGATATAATTTCCACGTGGTCTAACTCAAATGTGGAATATAAAAAGTTGACGTGACTGACACGGAGAGTATAATAATGGTAACAAGAGATGAGGAAGGTTGAGTGGCTCTGAGGAAATGTAGATCCATGTGTGCTGAGCAACTGTCAGGAGCAGGTGGTCTGCAGCAGCGCTGCACTTCAGGGTAACTGCGGTAACAGAACTGTGCGGTGTACTCGAAAAGGCCAGAAGAAAGGGATTTGCAATTTTACACCACAAAGAAATGATAAATGTTTGTACACACAAACACGTTTAACTTGATTGAAAGGTTACAGTTCTGCACGTCTCAAACATTACATAACACCCATTAATATGTACAATTTTCGTGTGTTTAAACAGCCTTTAAAATGAATTTTGAACAACTGCTGTCCTAGAAAGCAAGGAATCTGTTGCAAGAAGCTGGGGGACTCACAGAGCGTGTGATGTGAGAATCTGCCCTGTGGCCAGAGAAGGTGAGTTAGCTGAACTTCACAGAGGGGAAAATGTAAGCAGCAGTTTAGAAACAACAGGAAAAAAATACACAAAAACTGTAGGAAATAAAATTTTTTGGCTCTTTCTCACATTTATTGCCTGTTTCTTCTTGATACCTACTATATGCCTGGCTTCAACATTCTAAGACATGCCTCACACAGAAAAAAAAAAAAAGCCTTTTACTTATAGTTTGAGCTGTGCTTTAGATACAATTCAAATTCTTTTTTATAATGCTTTTCCATAGAGATGAAGAGATAGATGATGCCTGGATTGACTGTTAACTCAAAATTTTATTAAATTTCTGATATAAAAAATGACCTAATTACTGATGCTCAGTTTCCTCAAACACATCAAAAATCTTGTAATGCAGACTGGACGGGATGGCTGGGGTGGGGTAAATTCTATACTTTTATAAATTACCTTGTGTAAGTACATAATATAGTGTGTTTTGTCTTCCTAAATACGACCTACATTCACTAAGCTCCTATGACCCACAATATAATTTCAATTTTTTCACTGTGTTACAGTGAACACAGCTTTCCCCTTGCAGGGAGAATATGCACAACATCTGCACCATAAAGGAGAGGTTCGTTCAGCTCACATATTCAGAGATTTCAGGCAATGAACAGCTGGCTCCATGGCAAAAACCTCACGGAGGAAGTGTGTGGAAGAACTTCCGGTCAGTTCCTGGTGTTTGGGAAGCAGAACAAAGTACCAGCAACAGAGTGGAAGGAGTTGGAGGCCTCAGATGCACCCTAAATCACACCTCCTCCACTCACACAGAAACACCCAGTGGGTGGCTTCAACAATCTCCCGATGGATTCCAAACCCCCCCCCATTTGACAATGAGGCTGAACTGTCATGGATATCTTCTGTTTGGATGGATTTATCACAGTAATTAGATAAGTATGATCTGTCCCATGACACTTTTAGTGTTTGAAACAGGAAGCTGACATGTCTGACAATGTTTTGGATGATATTTGTGCAATTAATGTGAGCAGTGTTTCTTTTAGTTCTTTTGGTTCACCTTCTTGGAAGTCCTGGAGCTTTTCCTTTTTCATTTCTTAATATTTACTTTTGTTGAGTGAATCAAGCTCCTGTAAACACATCTTATTTTTCTCTTTCACTTTAACTTTCTCTTCATTTAATTTATTTGTGTATTCATCTTGTAAGGGAGCTGCAAATAAGTAATGTAAAACTTTACAGTCTAAAATGAAAAACATGAATTCATCATCATACTTGGAGATTCTTATAGTGACACCTAATTAATACACAGGATAATGGCACAGAAACTCAGTAAACATATAGGAGTGGTAACATTACCGGTCATGATGTTTATTGATAAATATATATATATATATATATATATATATATATATATATATATATATATATGATCCATGGTACACTTCTAACACGTGAATTACATTAGGTGTTCTCTCATGAAGAAAAGACTAAATTCTGCCCGTGAATCTCATTACATTTAGAATATGCACACAAACACAACCTGCACTATTTGATTTCACGAAATTACAGAAGAAATAAATCATACCAAAGGAGATTTGGAAAATCCTCAAATATTTTGGATGTAAATAAGATACTTTTACTAATCATAACAAAATACCACAGAATGAGTGGCTTGAACAGTAGCAATGTATTTTCTCACAGGTGTGAAGGCTGGAAATCCAAGACAAAGGTGCAGTGGAGTTGACTTTGGTGAGACCTGCCCCCCGTGAGACGCTCTTTCACTTCCTCCCTGAGGGCCTTTCCTCCATGGTGAGCAGCCCTGGACTTTCTTCCTCATATAAGAGCATCAGTCTTACTGGCTGAGGGTCTCACCTTTATGGTTCATTTAACTTTACTTTCGTAAAGGGCTTAAATTTATCTCACTGAGAGTTGCAGCTTCAAAATACAAATTATAGTGGTGCAGAACTCAGTACACACTAACATTTTTATTTTAATTGAACATTTTGAGTATATTCGTGAATAGGTTAAAATTATTTGTCTCTTTGTTAAGTAGCCCCTTGCTTTGTTTATTTTCACAGATCTTAGTAAGAACTCTAGGTGGTACTGTCTTGCTTCTTGGCATGCAAAATAACTTTTATTGAAGACTTTATATTTTAATGTGGGAAATCTGTATTATTTCATTATTTAGTAAATTGTTAACTGGTAAGTCATGAACTTGAATGTGTTTTTAACTACTCACAAAAAGTATTTTTTTTGAGAGTAGGTGTAAATGCTGGAGGAATTTAGGTGTATTAGTAATAAGTAGCTTTTTGTGGTCATTAATGAATTACCTATGTTACAAAGGACCTTGTTCATATTTGTAAGACCTTAAAAAATATACCAGTTTTGCTGGGAGTTATGGCTCACACCTGTAATCCTAGCACTTGGGAGCCAGAGGCAGGATGATCGCTGAATTCGAGGCTTGCCTGGGCTACCTAGTGAGTAGGGCCACTAGTCAGCCCTATGCATGTATATATATACACATATATGTACATGTATACACACATATATACATCAGTTTTTCTGGGCTCTAGGAATTGTTTGCTTATGGTTAGGGTTGTTCACATACTTTTTAACCTCCAGGAATTTCTGCCTTTAGAAGAGTGTATTCTGCAAAAAATAAAGATAGTGCTGATGCAGACCTATGAGGGTTTATTTTTTCCTTTCTCATTAGATGCTTTCTCTCTCTTTCTGCAATTTCTAGTCACTTGGCCTTCTCAAAATTTGGTCACATGACTTCAACTGATAAGACACTGGAGGACCTTTTCACTGTGCGTTGGAGGATTCCACAGAGGATACAATGGTATTTGTAGACTTCACTTTGTCATGCTTCCTGTCTCATACAACTCACAAATCTTCTGTGATGGTTGCCCAACATCTGAAAGACTGTGTTCTATAATAAATCTCCTTTCAAAGTTGGTTACCATAAGATGGTGATTCAGATCCCTGCCTCTCCTAAATGACTTGAAACAAGTCTCAGAAAATTAAATTAAAATGTAAACAATATAAAATTCTAATGGAGAAACTATAAAATGTGAATAAAATAGAAAAAATAAAAATGCCTTTATGTGTTTACTATCATCCCATAAATTCCAAAATTGAATTAGGTAACATTTAAATAAATATTGTGGACATTGGTAATGTGAACCCAACAGTCTAATGTAATATTTTGTGGACTGTAGAACTCAGTCTTCAACTGATTTGCCTTTGTTTGAGAATTCACTTTGAAATCTTCCTGTCAATCCATCATTCTCTTTGATAAATCCAATTTTGATTAAATCTATTATTCACTTTGAGAATCCTAGTAATGTTCATTCTCTTTGAATCTGTCTTATTTCAATCACCCTTTAAAACCTAGCTTCAAATTTATATTTTAAAACAGGTAAAATAAAATTTCTAGCAATAAGGTTTTAACTATATTTCCTGTTTAAAATATGACATGAAATCAACAACTATAATTTACTAGTAAAATTTGAAACTATAGTATTGAAATTAACATATACATCATGCCATCATATTTGTACATTTCTGCTTTTACTAGAGATGTCACTAAGTACAATATCATGTCATATATCTTTTAACAATTAGAATGTTTTACATAGATTATTTAGTAAATAACTCAAAGCTAACATATTTTCTCTTGATAACTTTTTCATTATAATTGTTTTGAAATACTAATAATATTTTGTATGCATTTTAATTTTTATTTTTGTCAACCATTCTGGAAAGAGTATATTAGCTAATATTCTAGCATTATTAGTAAATTTCTTACAAATACTGCTTTTTCAATATTTGACTCAGGCATATATGCATATCCATACATAAACTTCAGATCATACCTGATTAACTTTCTCATGCTAATATTTTTCTTTAGAAAATAAATTATTTTAAGGTTCTTTTAAATACCTTCTATTTCTTAGTGTTAAATATTACTGCACTACAATTGAAGTGTAGTCATTTTATACTGCTAAGCAAAATTAAGATTGTGTCAATACATATTTTAGATAATATTCTGAAGAATCATAATTTTTTATTAACTGTTTGAAGTAGCAATGTTCAAAATTAAATATCTGTTAAATTTTCTGCTAGAAATTGAACCCAATGCCTTGTATCTGCGAGTTATGTATTTTATTGCACAAAAACATGTCCTCAACACCAAGAAGAGAGAAAGCAATTTTTAAGAAACCACTTCAGTGATTTGTCCACATGGAGGATATGACTATACAATGCCATGACTTTATGTAAAAAAAAAACAAACATGGGAAAGAGGTCAAAATTTATAATCTGAACATTAGAATGATTTTCTTTTTTGAGACAAGGTCTTGCTTTGTAGTTCAGGCTGGCCCTGAACTCACTACTGTAGCCTAGGAAAGCCTCAATCTCAGCAATTCTCTTGCCTCTGCCTCCAGAGTGCTGGGATTACAGGTGTGAACCACCATGCTTGGTTAGAACTAAATTTTTTGCTTTTGTAGTGTTTTAGTCATTTAAAATAATACAGTATAAACCATTTGTATTTTCTCTCACAACACTTAATGAATGTCAACAACTTAATCAAAATCTATCAATGGAATTTAATTTATTCTCTAGTTGCTATCAGAAATTATCTGAATGCTTGTAAGTATTTGTGAGGAGTGAAATAAAGAAAAAAGGAAATTACACCATAATTATTCTTTCACCTCCACTAACACTGAGGAACTATTAGAAGTTAACAACTCTAGGCCAATCCACTCTGGTATCTACCTCTACATTATACTTTAATTTTCTATTGCTATCTTTGTAAACTGTC
>PVIC010026759.1:0-24317 GCA_004025085.1 Thryonomys swinderianus
CGACTAGCTGGTACCACAAAAACATTGTATTAGAAACCACCTTAAATTTAGTGATGTATAATCGTACCCATTTCTTTCTGTATTCATGAATCTGCAAGTCAAAGGTAGGACAAATCTCCCTGGGTCTTTGCCTCAGGCTTCTGGTTTACCTGAGACTGGCTTCTTACTGTGAGTTGGGCGAGAGCCCAAGCTAAAGATGAGTTGCTAACTGGGATTGGAAAAAGCTCTTTTGGCAATGGCAGAAGTAGCAAGAGGTTGACCCCAGCTGCACTAACATATTTCAGACTTCAATGAGCAGCTCATTGGCCAAAGTAAGTCATATGGCTGTGCCAAAGTCAGGTCATCAAGCTTTTGGTTTTACCTGGAGATCAAAGCAAATCACATGGTCAAGTCTAATATCAAAAGGGCAGCACAGGATATTTCTTTTGTGGCAGGCAGAAGAGAGGAGTATTTTTTAAAACAGTAATCTGAGTACTACATCCCTGGTGACTAAAAAATCAGCCACTACCAACAGTATGTTCAGGGAAACAACACAGTGAAAAGTACCATGAAACCAAAGAGCCCTTGTACAGTTATCTAAGGAGAGAGTACACATCAGGCCAAATGCATGAGGTCTTTATTAGAGTTTGATTCGTTAAGAGATTGGGATGCTGATTTCAAACTGTTGTGTTATATTCAGACTTTGTGATAATTTAATCAGACCTGGCCTAAATCTGTCATGAAATTTTCAAGGCAAATCAATAGTATAAACAAAAGTGTGTATGCATGTTAGAATAGTAATGGTGAGCAATACTTGAAATATTTAAGTAATTCAGGAATAAATTACAAATGAATATTACCTAGCTATATAAGGGAAATCTTTTCAGAATCTCTGTTAGGGGAAAAAAAGGTTATTGTAATCTAGATACACAATGTACTTAAAAGTATGCCTTAACTTAGTAAAATAGTCTTTTTTTAATGCTTTTTGGCCTATTAGTCTGGTTTGCAATCTGTTTACATGATAATTAACTTTATTAGGTATTATAAGATAAATTAGTCTGATGCTGACAAAATAAAAGGGCATAAATGGAAGGGGAAAAAAATAATTGAGATGCATTATGTACATATACCAGTTCCCTACAATAAATGTAACCATTATGTACTGCAAACATATACTAATGAGTTAAAAAAATAATTCAAATTATCATAGTGCTTTCATGAAACGAAGCTCATAGTCCTGTCACTTGATAATGGGGTGTGCTAGGAGAGGTGCATTAGTAGGCTGCGTTATCTTTGTGTGCTTGTCATCAAGTGCATTTACACAAACCAAAATGTGTCAATTACTTAATCCAGCCTTTTGCACTCAAGTGACATGAAAAACATAAGATGCATGAAGGTGCTTTCAGCATAACACAACATCCTATTTTATAATAATTTTTAATAAGGAGTACACCCCAAAATAACAATAAAAGTCTAGTATAGGAGGTACATAAGTCAGTAAGCCCTTTATTATCCTTATCAAGTATTATGTACGATATATAATTGCACATGCTGTACTTCTCTATGACTAATAGAACAGTAGCATTGTTTATACCAACATTACCACTAACACCTGGTAATGGACTATGCTACCCTTAGAAAGCTATATCACTAAGTGATAGGAATTTCTCAGTTCTGTGATAATTTTATGAGATCACCATCGTATGTGTATGAAAATGGCATCCACAGTGCATGGCTGTTACTAAAGGTGTATAATTAAGACTAATTCAGTTTGACATGTATAATTTAACATTAGATTTGTGTAGTTAGAGAGAAAATACTTCTGGAAATAAAGATTTACAAGTTGAAGCCCAGTGCGGTATCACACACACACCAATAATCCCAACACCCAGAAGGCAAAGCAAAGGTAGGAGGATCACAAGTTCAAGGCTAGCTTCGGCTACATAGTGAGTTTAGGACCAGCCTGTGACCATAGTAAGATCCTGTCTCTAAAAATAAAAATAAAATACAGGTTGGGCATAACTGTCACATTTGTGATTTTATTATAACTGGTCATTTCCCAGTATTCAAAAATGAATTCAAATAGTTGCCCTTAAGACCTGATTGTGACACTCTTTACCATGGTTTCTAAAGTCAGATCCGTGAGAACAAAATTGAGCTATTTCAGGTTTATTCTCACATGTACATTCTTCAAAGAGATTTGCAATCTGCAGATCGAGAGTTGATCCTGGGTGCCTAAATTTTCTAGAAAGCTATTTACATGATTAAGATGTACAGACAGGTTTTGGAAACAGTAACCTCACTTTATTTGTGAAAAGTGTGTAGGGTAGGATGATGGAAATAGAAGCTTCAGAAATCACACTATTTTTGCGAGATAATGATGCCCCCACCTATTTCCTTTTAATGACATAGCATTTTTCTCAATTTCAGGGTATAGCAAATGTGTTCTGATTGGCCATGATTGGGGGGGCATGATCGCTTGGCTAATTGCCATCTGTTACCCTGAAATGGTGATGAAGCTTATTGTTATTAACTTCCCTCATCCAAATGTATTTACAGGTGAGTTTAAGTTTTCATTAAATCCTCTCTGCTGATGTGAGAAGTCACTATTGGCACTGACATTTTGGATTAAAAGTCTGGCAAAATTTGGCCAACATAACCTCTTAACAATAAAATGGCTAAACCATTATAGCAAAATATAGTTGCTGGGGCCAGAGATTTAGCTCAGTGGTTCCAGCACCTGCCTAGGAAGCACAAGGTCCCTGGTTTGATCCTGGTAACCACATACAACAATAGTGGGAGTGGTGACTCACACACACCAGCAATCAGTACCACATACCACAGTGCCAGGCATGGTGGCTCATGCCTGTAATCCTAGCCCTCGGAGGCAGAGGCAGGAGGATTGGTGTCTGAGGTTTTCCTGGCCATCCTGAACTACAAAGCGAGACCCTGCCTCAAAAAAATATATAGGAGCCAGAGGGTTAGCTCAGTGGTCCCAGTGCCTGCCTCGCAAGTGCAAGGTCCTGAGTTCGATCCCCGGTGACCACATATAATGCTGGGCATGGAGACACGCCCACCAACAATCAACGCCGCATACCACAATGCCGGATGTGGTGGCTCACGCCTGTCATCCCAGCACTCGGGAGGCAGAGACAGGAGGATTGCTGAGTTTGCGGCGGCTTGCCTGGGCACCATAGTGAGCTCAGGGCCAGCCTGAACTACAACGTGAGACCCTGTCTCAAAAAGCAAAAAAAAAATAAATAAATAAATAAATATATATATATACATACACACATATATATATATATATACCCTCTCTCTATCTCTCTCGCTCTTCTCTCCTCCCTCTCTGTCCTCTCTCCACTCTCTCTCCTCTCTCCTCTGTCTCTCTCTCCTTCCTCTCCTCTCTCTCCTCTGTCTCCTCCCTCTCCCTCTCCCTCTCCCTCTCTCTCTCTCTTTTACTGGGAATTGAACCCAAGGCCTCTTACATGTGACACAAGCACTCTACCATTGAGCTACATCTCCAGGCTTAAAGCAGAAATTCTCAAATTTTTGGTCTCAGGATGTCTTTATACTTTTAAAGTCATTAAGGACCTCAATGATACTCTTTTTATATAGGTTATATATGGAAATACTCACTGTATAGGAAATTAAAATAAGATTTAAAAAATATTTAGACATTAATTCACTTCTTTAAAATCTATTTTATGTCCACATAAGTAGCATGTTTTAACTAAAACTAACTACAAACCAACTCCCAGCCACACTAAACAAAGCTTTGATGAGAACAGCTATTTTTCATTTCTGAAAATCTCTTTAATTTGGGGCCTAACCCAAGACAACTGGATATTCATATTTGCTTCTGGATCCAATCTACTATAATAAATTGTTTGAGTAAATTTAACCTCCCACAGATTTATAATTGGGAAAAAGGAGGATTTTTTTTGAGACAGGGTCTCGCTTTGTAGTTCAGGCTGGCCCTGAGCTCACTATGTAGCCCAGGAAAGCCTCAAACTCAACAATCCTCCCACATTTGCTCCCGAGTGCTGGGATTACAGGTTTGAGCCACCAAACCCAGCATTTGTGGTACGTAGTACTGATTGCCGGTGGCCCATCACCGTGCCCAGTATTGTTATATGTGGTTACCAGGGATCTAACCAGGGACCTTGCGCTTGCTAGGCAGGCACTGGAACCACTGAGCTAAATCTCTGGCCCCTGTTTCATTTGTTTTTGTGATAGAGTTTTGCTTAATTGTCCAGGCTGGCTTTTAGCTGGAAATTCTCCTGCCTCAGCCTCTTGAGTAAATGGACCGATGTACACTATCACACTCAGCCCTTGTAGGTTTTCTGAGACATAAGTACTCCTAAGATCAACAGCAGTCCTTTAGGAAACAAAAAATTCAGAATAACACATTTCTATTTCTATTCTAAACTGAACCAGCGATGAAGAAAGAGACTGTGACAAGTTAAATATTATATATTTTAAATGCTGAATTTTAAATACTTGACTAAATGACCTATCTTTGTTGAGTTACTAAGCTTAGTACTCAAATACCCTGGAATTTGTTATATTTTTCTCAATTAAATTAGGCAACAAAAGTCCTGCTACATGCTGTTCAATTGTTCAGAACCTTAGAGTAACTATTATTTCAGTAGTGGCACTGTATAGATTAATTATAATTATGATTTCGATAAGAAAATAGGAAGAAAACATTCAAACAGAAAGGGAAAATGGGGGCAGGGGAAAGCAAAGAAGGGAAAGAAAAAATTTGATGGTAAAAAATGGAAACAAAGCTTATATATATCGGGGGTAAGGTGTTGGGAGGGCAGGTGGATGGAAAAAATAAGGATTGAGTTGCATCGTGTACAGCTAAAATTCTCAATGATAAATATGAATGTAATGTATATCTAAAATGTATGAATAAACTCAATACAGGGAAAAAATACCAAAAAAAGCATCTGTCACTTACTGTGCAAGATCCTTGCTCACAGGACCTTTTCTGTCTCATTCATTGCTGACTTTCCTTCCACACAGTAGACAGAAATAGTTACTGAATGAATGAATTTTCTAAATACATGAATTAACTCATAGGTAACTTCTCCAATTCTTTTTGAGGGCAAAGGAATGCAATGTTTAGTTTGAATCAAACTTTTTTTTAAAAAAAGTCTTTTTAAAAAGGGAAAATCACATTATTATGAATTCCTAAGAAAAGTGTCAGGTTGTTAATGGTAACTTTAGAGGATACACAGTTTGTGATTCCTACTCCCTTCCAAATCAGGACTGAATAAAAGGATCTTTCCTTTTATTTAAAATGCCATGCATTTTATGAATATTAAAAATCATATAATAAAAGAATATAGAAATTGTTCTGAAGGGCAATATATAGATTCTTTTGTCTGGATTCTTTTATGAGATCGTCTTAAAGGTAAAATTATCCAAAAAAGTTATTTCATTAGCAAGTAACTTATACCTCTGGAATAAAGTCTAACATAGCATTTTCATTTCAGAATATATTTTACAACACCCTGCCCAGCTGTTCAAATCCAGCTATTACTACTTCTTCCAAATACCACAGTTCCCAGAATTTATGTTCTCAATAAATGATTTCAAGGTAAGGCAAACATTACAAATAAAAAATGAAATTAAAATGTTAAAATCTAGCTAATGGTTTAAGGACTTATCTAGAGACTTGTTTTTAGAGTCACTGTTCATGTATTTGAATGCCCAGCTATTCAATCTTTGTGAGAGTCCATACCGTTATGGCCCTACGTCTCTTCAGAGAACATTTCCTGGAGAGATGAGGGAATGTGAATACCAGGCAAGATGGTTTGACAGCACCAGAAGTGAAAGCGTTCGGGAATAAATAAAACCTCTAGGAAAGCAAACATGCAGGTGTAGGTGTATCATGTACATTGATATGCAAGTATCTTGGAAGCTTATTTAACACTTCTTTTATGTTCCAAATGGTGTTGGGTACTGACAAAGTTTTAATAGACACAATATTATTTTTCTGAAAATAATTCTATGTATATCTGACAGATAAGAAATTTTTTTTGAAGCTGAAGATTGAACACAATGTCTAAGTACATGTTCTACTTCTGAGCTACCTCTCAGCTAATAAGGGCTTTTTAACTTTTTTTTTTTCTTGAGACAGGGTCTTGCTTTGTAATTCAGGCTGGCTCTGAGCTCACTATGTAGCCCAGGCAAACCTGGAACTCAGCAATCCTCCAGTCTCTGCCCCCGAGGGCTGGGATTACAGGTGTGAGCCACCACGCCCGGCTTTTTAACTTTTTTACTATACCAAATTCCACTACCAAACCTAACAAAGTGAATGACAACTTTTTAATCATGTAATACCTATTCAAATTTTCTTAAAAATTTCAGCTCTCTGTATATCCTTCCATTGTTTGAATTAGGAACCAAGAAGTCTATATATTATATCTGGCTGTTGTGGCTTTTTTTTTTAATTAAGAGAGTCTCAATATGCTCCCAGAATGGTCTTGTGGGTTCAAGTGATCTTCCTGCTTCAGCCACTTGAATATCTGAGACTACTGGCATGTGCCACCATACCTGGCTATTATGGCTTTTTAAATTTATTACAGATTCTTTTCTGTTTTTCTTCTCTTTAACAAAATGTGCCATTTACTTATGGAGAAATTGATTCATTTGTCCTCATTTTGGATTTGACTAATTTCTGCATCACATAACTTTTTATTCAACCCATATTTTTTCTGTTTCATAGGTACAACTGATATAGAGGCTTGAGCAGACTGAGTTTTAATTTGATATGAACACATAATAGGTGCTGCTGTGTATTTTCTCATGCATCACCTTGAGAAACAATGCTCTTGGTTTTATGATGCCAGCACTGATCAGTGGGCCCAGGAATTGTCAGCTGGTCCAACATTTCCGACACTCTTTCACTAAATGAGTGTTAGCATACAATAATGATGCAGCCTAGGTTTATGGTTTCATTAAAGTGTCCAAATCAGTGCTTCTTTTACTTTTGTCATCTTTTCTGCTTTAATTAATTGGAGTTATTTTGCAAAGAATTTCTCCACATCATCATCATCTATTTGGTTATCCCACACATACGCACCCTAGTACCAAGAATCAAACTTAGGACCTTGTGCTTGCTTAGGCAGGCATGGCATCACTGAGCTGCATCACTGAGCTACACCCCAGCCCTATTTGATTATTCTTCATACATTTCACACAAGAGTGGCAGGACAAGAGCTTCATTCTTTCCTGTTATTAAACAACTGTCAGTGTAATGAGTACATACTGTTACACACCAACAATTACAGTCCTTATTGTTTTTGATGCCCAGATAATCCCATAAGTGGGAACCTCTGGGTGTCGGCTCATATGTACTTTGACATAATCCCTTCAGTCGAGGATACCTAGTATTCTGTGTTCAGGAACATCACTTCTTAATGTTCTAGGTCAGCGATAGTGAACTGATGGCATGCTGGCCATAGCCAATTCTTTGTTATCAGCAAAAGCTCTAGAAGATTTGCCATCACTATTCTAGGCTGACGTTTTATTTCTTAGTGTAGATCTAGAATCAGGCATTTATTCAAGGATCTTTGAATCCTTTTAGTAGGAAATACTATTTAGAGGCCACAATCTAGGTGAAAGGACCAACATTATAACTGGGATTTTATTACTATTAAATTTTACTGTTGGGTGGGATTTAGATGTGCATATTTTTTTAGAAAGAAGAAATAAATAATGTATTTACTTATTTTTATTTCCATAACAAGCTTAAGACTATAGGGTTTTTACTTAACTTCTGTGAATTTATATAAAATGTTTGTGTAGCTCCAAGTCAAAATTCTAAAACAAAATAACATTCAAACAGGTATTACTTGCTTCTCTGAAACCCTGCTTCCTCCTTCTCCCACAGAAAAAGTTTCATCTAACTTTGGCTTATCTGTATATGATTTATTTTTAAAACTATACACTTATGTATAGTTCTATTTATTATCCTTCATAACAAAGATATCATGTTGTAAAACACTTTTTGCCACCATTTTTTGTGTTGTTTTTGTTTTTTCATTTAACATTATATCCTGGATATTTCTGTTTATCAGTTTGTGAGCATCTTTTCTCGCAATACTAAGAGCATAGTATACCATTGTGTAACTGTACCACAGTTTATTAAACAGTCCCCTACTGGTGGATATATTATTGTTTCCAGTCATTTTCTACTACAAATATTTTTGTGATTACTTCCTACATGTACCATTTTGCATTTATTTTTTTTTTTAGACAGTGTCTCGCTTTGTAGTTCAGGCTGGCTCTCAGCTCCCTATGTAGCCCAGGCAAGCCTCGAACTCAGCAATCCTCCTGTCTCTGCCTCACGAGTGCTGGAATTACAGGTGTGAGCCACCACACCCGGCATTGTGGTATGTGGCATTGATGGCTGGTGGGCGTGAGTCTCCACACCCAGCATTGTATGTGGTTACCGGGGATCGAACTCAGGACCTTGCACTTGGGAGGCAGGCGCCGGAACCACTGAGCAAAATCTCCGGCCCCCATTTTGCATTTTTGCAAGCATGTTTTATAGGTTGAGGAGTTTATAATTAAACAACCATCCAGTTATTCTTCTGCAGGTGATTTAGCCCTGTACTTTGAGAAATGTTGGTATAGTGCTGGAGCCAGCCGGACAAAACAGCAGGGTCGCAAAGTCCAGAGGCGCAGATTAAAAAAAAGAGAAGACAGGAAAATGGGCTCGGTAGGACCTCTCAGTCAATACTGAGCAGGCCCCCGTTTATTGAGCAGGTTGTATTTATACTTTTTCAGAGGGCCAACATGGCCTCAAAAATGGTTACATTTTATCTTATAGGGGAAGAAAAACAGGAACAAAGCACCCGGGAAATCAGCACACAAACAGGAGAAGGATGTCAAGTAGCACACACTTAATTAACTCTATTAGAATTTGGTCTTAACCTACACAGGAACAGGAAGGAAAACAACATGTTGTCAACTTGAGGAATAGAGGTCAGGGGTCCAAGCCAGAGGTTGTTTACCTTCCCAGTCAGGCATCCCGATGCAGTGATCCAGAGGTCGCAGATCATCTTGGGAGCTGGGCAGCACTGTTTGGTATAGTGCAGAGCTCACAACTGCTAGTTGGTGCAGCACCCAGTGCAGATCTCCAGGCCTGAAGAGTCTCCTCCAGCAGGGTCTGCTTCCTACAGTATAGAAAGCACATTTTTCAAAATCTGGATGGGGACCTGAGTCTGAAATCAATTTAGCAGCTTGTGATTAGAATTTTTTAAAAATTAAGTTTAGGGCTGGAGGGTTAGCTCAGTGGTTCCGGTGCCTGCCTCACAAGCACAAGGTCCTGAGTTCGATCCCCAGTAACCACATATAATGCTGCACGCCCACCAACAATCAACACCGCATACCACAATGCCGGACGTGGTGGCTCACGCCTGTAATCCCAGCACTCGGGAGGCAGGGACAGGAGGATTGCTGAGTTTGCGGCGGCTTGCCTGGGCACCATAGTGAGCTCAGGGCCAGCCTGAACTACAAAGCAAGACCCTGTCTCAAAAAGAAAAAAAAAAAAATTAAGTTTAACAGAATTTAATTAAAGTATCAGTGCACATTTTAGGAACACCAGTTCATTCTTTAATCTTTTGCTTCATACATTGCATATATTTATGAAACCACTGTGACCTGGATCATGATGAGAAATGTACTTGTTGATCTAATGTGGCCAAAAACGTGTGGACAACTTAGTGGGGGAGAAGATGAGTTGTCACAAAGCAACAGCAGGAATATTAAGGAAGGATTTTTGGTAGGAGTAGCACTTGAGCTGGACCTTATGGAATATGAAAGGTACCAAGAATACAGCAAGCTTTTCCTAAAAGTGAAATATACAAAAGTAACCAAAAGAAAAGAATATAAAAAGTCAGGAAAACAAAAATCTATAACATGTTTTTAAACAATGAAATCTTGAGCTGGGAAAAAGTTAGGAGTCATCATTGCACACGGATCACCATCCCTTTTAAATCCCTTATTGGATAACTGAGAAGTTTAATCATCCTCTTTTTCACATAAATTAGGCTTTGAAACATCTCTTTACCAGTCAGAGCACTGGCATTGGAAGAAAAGGATGTCGATTAACAACAGAAGATCTTGAAGCTTATATTTATGTCTTTTCTCAACCTGGAGCATTAAGTGGTCCAATTAACCACTATCGAAATATTTTCAGGTCAGTATAGTTTATTTTGATTAAGCAAAAAGTTACAGTTTGATTATAAAGAGGCGATAACTTTAAAATCACCAGTTATCCAAGTAGGCAAATAGAATACTCTAAATTTTTAGTAATTGCATAATCCTTTTATGGAAAATTTCAAACATGGAAAAGTTAAGTGAAGAACATAGTACAGTAGATTCTCTACATAACTATCACTTGTTTTATCCATAATTGTATCCACTTAGTCTCTCCCTCTGAATTAGTTTGAATAGATTTATAATTTAATGACCATTCATTCAAGAGTATTTTATTGAGCTAGGCATGGTGGTGGATAGTGAGTTCAAAGCCAGCTAACTCACTGTTATACTTGTTTAAATGATATTTTAAAAGTAACTTGAGTAAGAATGCTACTTACTGGAATTATCAGGGCAGAAATTATGTCTAAATATTTCTTAGGCTATTAATATCCCCTGGGAAGCCTGGCAGAAATGTAGAAATGTGTCTTGAGCCCTCATGATATTCTCTCAGAGTTTCCTGAAGATGAAAGAAACACCAATCCACAATTAATGAGGGTACAATTGCAGCAGAACTACTATCAATTTCAAATAGTAGAACTCATAGGAACTATAAATTATGCTTAAATTACTACATATATAAAAGAATAAAAATATAAGAAGATAAACAAAATAGCTTTTTAAAATCCTGGAAAAATTTGGAAAATGAAAATGATGATTTCTATCTTAAAATCAATAAGTGAATTAAATACAGCTCATATAAGGTAAAGAGAACTATTAATTAGAAATTATATCTAAAAAAATTAACAAGAACAATAAATAAATAGGTAAAAAATTAACAAGAACATACCTTAGAAAAATAATACAAACTTAAAAACAAAAATAATACAAACTTAAAAAACAAGATGTATTTGACATAGGGATAGAATTAGAAATTATGTGTAATATATAAATATTAATATGTATATATGCAGTATATATTTTTAAATTGTGTGTATATATTTATAGTAAGAATATATATGTATATACATTAATAATTTTTCTTGGAAAATAATAAAAAAATACACTAAATTTTTGTTTTTGAGACAGGGTCTCACTTTGTAGTTCAGGCTGGCCCTGAGCTTACAATGTAGCCCAGGCAAGCCTTGAACTCAGCAATCCTGTCTCTGCCTCTCAAGTACTGGGATTATAGGCATGAGCCACCACGCCTGGCACTGTGGTATGTAGTATTGATTGTAGCATTGTATGTGGTTCCCAGGGATTGAACTCAGGACCTTGCGTTTGCAAGGCAGGCGCTGGAACCACTGAGCTAAATCTCCAGCCCCTACACTTAAGTATTTTTAAACCACTAGAGGAGGATAAGAAATTCAAAGGGAGGTAGAAAAGGATAAAAAGAAGCAAAGAAGATAAAATTTAAAAATCATACATCATTTTCATATGTTAGCAAACACAATCATTATCAATACATTAATCTTTGCATACTGGATTTTTAAAATTCGAGGTTAATGGTATTTATGCAATCACAAGTAAAGCCTAAGAATACAAAATGTTTACAAGGGGACAGAAAAAATTATATAGCAGGGGGCCGGAGGGTTAGCTCAGTGGTTCCGGCGCCTGCCTCGCAAGCGCAAGGACCTGAGTTCGATCCCTGGAAACCACATATAATGCTGGGCGTGGAGACACGCCCACCAACAATCAACACCGCACACCACAATGCCGGATGTGGTGGCTCACGCCTGTAATCCCAGCACTCGGGAGGCAGAGACAGGAGGATTGCTGAGTTCCAGGCTTGCCTGGGCACCATAGTGAGCTCAGGGCCAGCCTGAACTGTTACAACGCGAGACCCTGTCTCAAAAAAAAAAAAAAAATTATATAGCAAGTGTTGGTTTAAATAAAACAAATCTGTTAAACTCTATGTTAGTGTAGCATCCAAGGGAAGCCATGAGATCAAAATGAAGGGAAAAGAAATCAATTCAATCCTGCTTTTTTTGAATAGCAACAAAAACATTACAAATATATACATATACTTTTTTTTTTTTTTTAGACAGGGTCTCGCTTTGTAGTTCAGGCTGGCCCTGAGCTCACTATGTAGCCCAGGCAAGCCTGGAACTCAGCAATCCTCCTGCCTCTGCCTCCCGAGTGCTGGGATTACAGGCGTGAGCCACCACGCCCGGCACTGTGGTATGTGGTATTGATTGCTGGTGGGCGTGAGTCACCACGCCCAGCATTCTATGTGGTTACCGGGATCGAACTCAGGACCTTGTGCTTGCGAGGCAGGCGCCGGAACCACTGAGCTAAATCTCCGGCCCTACATATACTTTTGTAAAGAACAAAAAGAAAAAATGATGTATTTTCATGCAAGATTCAGTTTTGGACAGAAAACAGGGATGATAGTTTTTTTAATGTTATCCTTTTATCCCTTTTTTAGAGCTAACTTTCAGGATAAACGGTATGCTGTTATATAGCTCCAAGAGAGGAAATCTCATTTTTCTGAAGTTCTTTTACCAACAATTATTCATGAGAAAGACCTGCATTCCCAAGAGGAAGCATTCACATCCAGTTAGTGCGCAGAGGGACAGAGGCACAGAGACAGGCATAGAGAGACAGAGACAGACAATGCCTGTGCTGCAGAACTCATAAAATTATAAAGCAAAACACACTTTCAAACTAGATTGTTGTAGATTAAATCTAGTTGGGTGAAGGTCACATCAGACATTCTGAAAGCTCTAATGATGCCCTTGGGGGCTGCTCTTCATACGGAATAAGCAAACCAAGCACATAATTAAAAACATGAGTGTATGACATATAATAAGACTAAAAATTAAACATATTTGATTGTGCTCATGCATGAAATTGGCCCTCACATAATCACCCTGAGTCTCCCCACGATCACAGCTTCATCTAAGTACTCACCAAAATCTGGAATTAAAGAACTAAACTGGGCTGGGGATCAGACGAACTATAATAGCTATATAGTACCATGAGAAGATAAACAAGTATAAAATTACAATAAAACACCAAATACAGCCGGGCGTGGTGGCTCACGCCTGTAATCCCAGCACTCGGGAGGCAGAGGCAGGAGGATTGCTGAGTTCGAGGCTTGCCTGGACTACATAGTGAGCTCAGAGCCAGCCTGAACTACAAAGTGAGACCCTGTCTCAAAAAAAAAAAAAAAAACACCAAATACATAAAAATTGACCAAATTATGGAAAAATAGTCAAAGAGATAATTGCTATAGAAAATTTTAACCCAACTTCTCATGGGGTTTGATCAAGCAGAAAATTAATTTATTAAGTTATAAGAGATTGGAGCACTCCTATTAACATTTTTGATCTTATAAACAATTCTCTACCCAATAAATAGAAAATACACATTAATTTTCAAGGAAATAAAGAATATATACAAAGACTGATTACATTCTGGGCTAGAAAACAACTCTTAACCAAATACAAAAAAATAATATAGATTATGTTCTCTGAACACCATGCGGTTAGAAATTAAAATTTTAGAAAACTCCATATGTTTGCAAATTTGGAAAACAATGGGTCTCTAGAACAAAGAAACTACTTTGCTCTCATATGAATCAATACAGATGGTTTCTGTAACCTCAAAAGATATGGGAACTGGGCCGGAGGGTTAGCTCAGTGGTTCCGGCGCCTGCCTTGCAAGTGCAAGGTCCTGAGTTCGATCCCCAGTAACCACATATAATGCTGGGCGTGGAGACTCACGCCCACCAACAATCAATACCACATACCACAGTGCTGGGCGTGGTGGCTCACACCTGTAATCCCAGCACTCTGGAGACAGAGACAGGAGGATTGCTGAGTTCAAGGCTTGCCTGGGGTACATAGTGAGCTCAGGGCCAGCCTGAACTACAAAGCGAGACCCTGTCTCAAAAAAAAAAAAAAAAAAAGATACGGGAACTTCTCCCCACCAGGAAGCAAATAATTTTGCAGGGGTCACCAGCTAGTGTCCCCTCATTCAGTTCTGACACTATCTACTTGGAGATAGTATCATCCTGACACTATCTACTTGGAGATAGTATCATATCACACTGCTGATATGATGTATGATATGATATGATATGATATGATATGATATGATATGATATGATATTCCTCATGACTGACCCCAGTTTAAACCCAGTCAAAGTTTTGGCCCTCTAGAACTTCTGACCAACCAGAAAAATAAAATTCAGCTTCCCACAAACCCCTCCTGAGACTGGCACAGTTCACAGAACTCAGGGAAATACTATGATTACATTCACTGGTTTAATATACAGGATATATAAAAGAAAATACACAAGCAGCCAGAGAAAAGGTACATAGGGAAAGTCTGGAAGGGTCCTGAGTGCAGAAGCCATTGTCTCTATGTAATTGGGGTGCATCACCCTCCCAGCACATGAATGAGCTCTTCCACATCACTCAGAAATTCTGGTATTTGTATAAATTCCTCAGTGATGAATTTCATATTTAATTATACTCTTCGATAAATGTTGCTAGACTCATCCAGTTTAAAATTTTATTGGACCCTTTCTTAAATAACCTTGTTTTCTTGTTTTGTGTGTGTGTGTGTGTGTGTGTGTGTGTGTGTGTGGTATCGGGGATTGAACTCTGATCCTAGTGTTTCCAAGGTAGGCACGATACCACTTGAGCTAAATCCCCCAGCCCTAACCTTGTTTTCTTTAAAAACCATGCTTTATAAAGTTTAAGATCTGCCTACCCTGTACCAGTTTTTATCCCTTTGGAGATATATTTGCTCCTTTGAATGTATAGCACAGTGGAGCACTGTAGAAAATGTTATTTTAACTGTTAAGGAATCTCAAAGCTTTTTTTGTTTTCTAGCTGCCTGCCTCTCAAGCATCACATGGTAACCACTCCAACACTCCTACTGTGGGGAGAGAAAGATGCATTCATGGAGGTTGAGATGGCTGAAGTCACCAAGACATATGTTAAGAACTATTTTAGATTAACTATTTTGTCAGAAGCCAGCCATTGGCTTCAGCAAGACCAACCTGATATAGTGAACAAATTGATATGGACATTTCTAAAAAGAGAAACAAGAAAAAAAGACTGAGTTTTCTTTATCTCCTGTAAAGGGTCTGTAATGAAATCTCCAATTTTTAAAACGTACTCATCAACTTCTTTATGTTTTACTAGGGAAAAATCTGTTTTAATATGCTTTATTATAAATAAATATACTGAAAATGGTATTGAAAATGTGACTATAAATATGATATAATGTTGATTTTCATCTATATTATTTTTCACAGAAAAGTATGCCTTAAAATGTATATACTTGCATGAAAAGAAAGTTGGGGAATATTGCTTAGTTTTGGTTTCTTGTTTTCTTTATTTTGCTGACATGAGGTGCCTTTTACAAAGGAAAGTTAAAGATTAACTACTGTATTGAAAAACAGATCTGCAGTGGTATAAATTTTATTATTTAAAAGCTCTATTCACTATTTTTATTGATCAAAAATTAAATTATCACCGGTCATGGTGGCTCACGCCTGTAATCCTAGCACTTGGGAAGCAGAGACAGGAGGATTACTGAGTTCGAGGCTTGCCTGGACTACATAGTGAGCTCAGGGCCAGCCTGAACTGCAAAGCGAGACCCTGTCTCAAAAAAAAAAAGATAAAAATTAAATTATCAAACCATATATATGTATACATTTATATATTAAATATATTTATTATATTATTTAGACATATATGTAAATATAACTAGATTACTGAATTCTTAAATGGGCCATAGGTACTGTTCATACTGGGAAATTTAAGCTGCTTTTTGCAAATGACATTTTGCCACATCCGTTTAAGAGATATGAAGATCCAGTGTGTGTGTTGTATTTATACATGTATATTAAACATTGCAGAGTAGGGATGCACATTTACTAAATTACTGGCCAGAATTCTCCAGCTTAATTGGTAAATTAGGAAAGTGATCAAAATGTCCTTCTGCTTCAGTCAATACAAGAATAGAATACTGGGGCTGGAGGATTAGCTCAGTGGTTCCAGTGCCTGCCTCGCAAGCACAAGGTTCTGAGTTTGATCCCGGGAAACCACATACAGTGCTGGGTGTGGAGACTCATGCCCACCAGCCATCAATACCACATACCACAGTGCCAGGCATGATGGCTCACGCCTGTAATCCCAGCACTCGGGAGGCAGAGACAGGAGGATTGCTGAGTTCGAAGCTTGCCTAGGCTACATAGTAAGCTCAGAGCCAGCCCGAACTACAAAGCAAGACCCTGTCTCCAAAAAAAAAAAAAAAAAAGAATAGAATACTGTACTTCTGGTGTGCACAAGAATCTACACTTCACAAGACAGGGATTTTGTTTTGTTTTGTTTGTTTTGCTTTGTTTTGTTTAGTAATATACATCCAGAGTCTAGAACAAGATCCTGGCATGGTGTAAACAAACAAATATTTGCTAAGTGAATAAAAACAGTAGTCCCCTTATCCATAAAAGATACATAAAGACCTCCCTCCAGTAGGTGTCCAAAACCGAGGTCACTGAGGTCACCGTAGAACACTACACAGTAACACCTTTTCCTTCTTAACCAATTATCATGCACTGTAGCTATTTCTTTTTTCTTTTCAGATAAGACAGCAACATTAGCATGAATTTCCTTTGCTTCTTTCCAATTTCACAGTCGGATTTCTGCAACTTCAGCATGTGATTTTTTTAAGTTGAGAACTTTCATCTTTTCATTTAAAGGAATAGCTTTGTTGTATCTGAATTGCCACCATCACCACTCCTACATTTTGGAGCCATAGTTAAATAAAATAAAGGTTACTGGAGCACAAGTACTTCAATACCAGGAAAATAGGATAATGGAGATAGCTGAGTGACTAACTAGTGAGTAGCAGGTACTATTCAGCCTGGATATGTTGGACAGTGGGATGATTCACATCCTGGGTGGGATGAAGCTGAATAGAGTGAGATTTCATCACTTTACTCAGATTGGTGCCCAATTTAAAACTTATGAATTGTTTGGTTTTTTTTTCCAAGAAAGATCTTGTTATGTAGTCCAAGCTGGAACTCACTGTGTAATCTAGGTAGTCCTTAAGTTCAAAATCCTCCTGCCTTATCTTCCAAAGTGCTAGGATTATAGGTTTATAACACCACACTTGCCCCTGCATTGTTTATTTCTAAAAATTTTCATTTAACATTTTCCAGCTGGCTGACCACAGGTAACTGAAGCTGTGGATAAAAAAACAACTATAATATCATATATCTGACATACTGCTGGACACTGTGTGTAGGAAGGGAATATAAGAGATAGAACTTTTTCTTAGAAGGACATACAGAATGCAGTCAAACAAAAGTTCAAGAGTAGAAATGAATGTTACAAGTAAGAGCTGTGAGACAGCAGAACCAGCTCAAAGGACGGTTCCTCATTGGTTTCTCCCTAGAGAACCTTTAGGTTCTCTTTTGGTGCAGGAGACAACTAGTAACATTGGCAAATCATGGCCCTTTAGAGACAGCACTGTGTTCTCAAATTAGTCTTATGTTGGTGAAAGTGACAGTGTTACTCAAAGTAACAGAAGAAAGTGGAATGTCTCTAAGAATTCTCACTATACCATAGCAACTTGTTTGTATAAATTCTCTTCTTTACATACATTAGACTGGTATCTCCTAACAATGTTACAAGGTAAGGAGAATCACCAATTTATAGATGTGGAGAGGACGATTAATGAGTAACTTTCCCAGTGCCCATAAGTGTTGAGTCAAGTCTAAGATCCAATTGGCTGTAAAGCCCACAATTTTGCATTTACATCACATTTTTTAAACCAGTTTTGGTATCCATATTAGTCTTCCTATGGTTGCAGTGCTCTGGTATTTTTCAGTAGATTATTGTATATCTCAGAGACCACATTATGACTCAATTCTGGGGAAAAGGAATTCAAATTAATGATTAGCAGACAGAATCCTCCAAATGACACTGTCAGACTTGCAAATACTGTCAGGTATAGAAGAAAGCCTAGGTCACACTAACTTCGATCGTGTTCCCCTTTTTACCACTTTGGAAGAGCAGCAACAGCTGCAGCAATAAAAACCCACATGAACTGTTAGTTGTGTGTGTTGACACAGTAAAGTAATCCTGACCTATTTTAATGTAAACCTGCCATTAGGTTGATTTTCAGCCGTGTTGTTATCGTTGTGTCATTTTGGAATGGTGATTGATTCGTAGGGACCAATTCTAAGAATATGAACCAAAGCCACATATGGCTCATACCTGTAATCCCAGCACTTGCCCTGACTGACCTTGTGTTTGTGATTCCCTTTCTGAGTAGCCAGGATTAAAGCAGTACACCATCATGCCCTGGTCAATTCTGACCTATTAACATAAATGCACTCTAGTTTTCAGCATATGTGGAAAAGTGCCTTACAACATGAAGGCTCAAGAGTGTCAGGAGTTAAACTTCTTAGGATAAAGAGAACTGTTTCTGTAGAAATCAATTTGTAGTGAGAGTAAATTAATTTGACAAACTATCTGCTAAAGCAGCTCACAGTAAATAAACTTTAGATGGTAAGGACACATTAAAAAGTTGTAACTAGCATTTATCCATTCAAATTAATATAGTATTAGCAGATGTACATGAATAATATAAATATCAGAATTTGTTATGTAAAAATATCTTACTAGCCACATATATCAAAGGCAAGATATTTACAGGAAAGGAAAAATGGTTTTGTGTTGATATGAGACTTGTTATTTTTACAATCTTTGATATTTCTGATTTCAAAGGTCATACATCATTTCCTATTTATTGACCCACGGTTCCCTGGCTAGGAGTTCTAATTATGCACGAGCAGAAAAAGAACTTGAACCCGAGAACCCGGGGCAGGCCAGAGGCCCCCCCCCCCCCGAACCAAGCTGTCCACATTCTGAACTCACTGAGAAGTCAGCATGAGGGTTGATCTGCATGAGGACTCGAAGGTGGAGCCTTGGGAGGCCTTGGTCCCCCAGGAGAGGAACCAGTCCCCTCTGTACCCTTCAGCGGTGGACAGCCTGTTCCTGCAGTAGACACTCATCAGCACGCTGCGCGGGGCCAGCACCATCTTCCTGGGAACTGTGCTGATGCCCGTGCAGGTGGCCGGCCTCGCCTTCCTCTCCCTCATCCTCTGGCTGATGGTCCTACTTTGGGCCTTTGGTTTTCCTGCTCACCTGGCAGAATCTACCAAGAGCTGGAGAAAAACTGACCAAACCAATGCTCAAACTTTTGTTTCTAGTGGCGTTCTTTTCCACTGGGTTCCTGGGTAAAAGAGAAAAGGCGACTTGGGATGAGGCCCCCATCTTCGCGCCTGCACCACACTCCTCTTTGCTCGATGCCATCGCCTGTGTGCTGGCAGGGCTGCCCTCGGTGGTCTCCGCAAGTCAGATCCCACCAGCTGGGAAATTCCTCCTGTTAACAGAGCCGGCACTGGTGACGCGAGAAGAGCCGGACTCTAGAACGAACACTAGGGATGAAATACTGAAGTGGGTGACGCCAGGAACGAAGTAGCCGCAAATTCTGATTTTTCTGGAAGGTGTGTGCACCAATCGCTCCTGACTGGTCACTTTTAAAGTAGGAGCCTTTGCCCCAGGCAGCCCCGCGCAGCCGGCGCTGCTGAGGTACCCAAACCCTGGGGACACGGTGATGGTGACGTGGACTTGGCAGGGCTTTAAAGCCTTCCAGGCCTGCTTGTTAACTCTCAGTCAACCGTTTGTCAAGGTTGAAGTTGAGTTTATGCCTATTTATGTCCCCTTTGATGAAGAAAAAAAGGACACCCCCCCCTTTCTGCCAATAATGTCCGGATTAACATGGCCAATGCTCTAGGAGTCCCTGTGACAGGTCACACGTAGGAAGACTGCGCGCTCATGATTTCTGTGGGTATCCTTTAGCTATCCAGGGAAGCTGTTTGGTAGAATTTACCAAGATAAGCCATAAATTAAAACTGGACTGGGATGATGTTCATCACTATTTGGATGACTATGCTACAATTGCGGTTGCCTCAAGAGGAGGGAAGATAGGAATCTAAGAGTTTTCAAATTATGTAAAACTCCCAGTTTCAGAGCCCTTGGGGACAACTTTTTTTGCTCTCTTTGACCGGAATAAAGATGGCACCCTAGATAGACTTCAGAGAGTGCGTGATAGACCTGACCGTCCTATGCAGTCCTGCCGACACCGAACAGATTCTGCAATTGTCATTTAAGCTTTTTGATCTTGATGAAGATGGTTTAATAATGAAAACAGGAATTTATACTTCGGGCAGTTCATGGAGTGCCAGATCTTGATGTTTCCGGACTCTTTCAGGAAATAGCTGGAGAGAACAAACACATTTGTTACCAGAACCTCAGGAAATTTGCCCTGAAGCATCCAAGGTTATTTACTTCATATTTGGACCTCCAGGAAGCCTATATGTATTCATTACCCCAAGAAATAATATGTTCATTACTCTGTTGAAATGCTGAAGTCATCCCTGAAAGTGATCAAAGTACCTTCTAGGAAGAAATTATCACTGAAATAAAAATTTTCCTTTGAGGAACAATTTAATTGTTTTTGTTCTAAGAAGTATGGACATTTAATTATGATATTTAAAATGTACTTGAGGAATATTTCAATTTGACTTACTACTGCTTTTTCTTCTTAATGTTGGCCAGGCACAATGTGTCACAGCCCAGGAGACTGCAGCAGGGGAGGATTGCTTTGCAATATACCAAGACCTGAAATCAAAAAACCTTCAGGGTAGTGGCTGGGGGGATACGGTTCAGTGGGAGAGTGTGTGCCTAGCATGTGTGAGGTCCTGGGTCTGACCCCTCCATTTAAAAAAAAAAAATGTTTGTGGGACTAGGGATTGAACTCAAGTGGTACCGCGCCTACTTTGGAAGTATAAGGGCCTGAGTTCAATCCCCGGTACCGCAACAACAACAACAACAACAACAACAAAATGATTGTTTCATTACCCTGCAGGGTTCTAGTTAGTGCTTTTATTTTATCTTGTGCTAAATAATAGCCAGAGAAATATAAGCCATCAGCTCTTTCTCAGTTTCATAGAAATAGTATCTCACTCGCAGTAAATAAACTCATTAAATTACCTTTCATACTCACACCAGAGTCCTGTTAGATAAATGTTTCTTTGCTGTTTCATAAAATGGCCTGTTTCTTATTTTACAAGGCAAAATGGTAATACGTTTCAGGTTGGTATGGGATTGGAAGTACACTGAAATAGTTAAATATGGTGTTGGTTCTTCCTGTTCTTTTATAAAATAAACGGGTTATTTAGACTGAGAAGTCACAAGAGATCACAATTTCTAGAAAGCTGGTTTATATCATAAACAGAAATTATAAAGGGAGAAGTTATAACAAATTATGTCTTGTATGAGTCTCAAAATTTTATGACAATAATTACATTCTACATTTCTGAGGATGTTCGTTTTTCTGACAAGGCAATAGTGAAAACTGAAGCCTCTATTTGACTGTGTACACGTACTTCCTATATACTTCTAAGACCTGTTGCTATAAGATAATCTACATGGTGATGGGACCTGGGGCCCTGGCTTTTTATATCGCCATGCAGAATGAATCAGCAAAGTACTGTCTTCCTAGAAAACATCCCTACAGGGAACAAGAACCCAACTAAACATGGAAGCCACTATGAACCAATGGTCTTGCCTCACTACCCAGAGCTACCATTTCTGCAATGTAGTTTCATTGAAGTTAAATCTTTAAAATTTCCAGTCACTCAGTAAGTACCTCCAGATAAAAAGCAAGAATTGGCCAAGGGGAAAAGAGACCATGAATATTGACTGGTTGAGGTCAAAATCTCTTATTTTTGATAACTTTACAAAAAAATATTTAGTAAACACATCTCTAGTAATCCTCTAAAAGCCTTACAGGGGTGTTGGAAATAAGGCTCTTAAAGCTTCAACTTCATTAGCTTCTTGGTATTTTGAGAGTAGAAAAGAAGAAAAGATGCATAGAGAAACAGTAAGATGAGGGAAGAAAGGAATCAAATTTTGTTTTTAGATAATTTTCATCTAGTTCTTCCCTGAGAAAAAGCAGTCAATAAGTAATAATCTCATAATCCCCATTCGGCTCAATACTGCCAGGAAAATAAATCCATATATGTCTAATTCAAACACAATAGTTTTTAATGTATTAGAAAAATCAGAAGTTTCACTTAAGACTAATTACCAAGGTATAATATATATTTAAACAATGTTATTGTTACTTAAACTTCTGCAGAATTCCTTTTAAATGGTTTCTAGAGAGGTATCCTAGTAGCTTTCTGGTTTCTGGCCACAATACTCAAAACCCCACATCTTGAAGAGAAATGTATTTTGGCACATGCTTTCAGTACAGCTGGCTAAAAGGCAGGGTCTGTGCACATTATGGTGGTCAGGAAGCAGAGAGAGAAGGGAGGACCTGGGAGGAGAGATTTTTCCTTTGGGGGTCACGCTCCCATGACCCACCTATTTCAAACAGACCAGATCTAACAGCAAGTCATCTATAGTGCCCCACAATCCAATCATCTTCCCAAAGCCCCTTCTCTGAGCACATGAGAGTATTGAGGGTCATCCTCGATCTGAACTATAATATCAGCTATACAAAAAAAAAATCAAGGTTCTCATTCTACCCTACCTTTTATACTAAAAATCTTTAACATTTACTAATTTTTTAAAATTCTATTTTAAAATGAACACTGATGTAGAAAACTACACTGAATGTATCCACAGAGGACTGGTTCCAGAAAACTCTGATATGAAAAATCTCCAGGTGTATTTTTGTGAATTGTACTGTATGTTAAAAATTCATTAAGTCCGAGGTCACATCAATTTTGTTTTCTCTTGAACTTTTATAATTTTTTTCAGTTTTAAAAATGGCATATATGGGCCGGAGGGTTAGCTCAGTGGTTCCAGCGCCTGCCTCGCAAGCGCAAGGTCCTGAGTTCGATCTCCCATTACCACATATAATGCTGGGCGTGGAGATACCCCCAACAACAATCAACACCGCATACCACAATGCCGGATGTGGTGGCTCACGCCTGTCATCCCAGCACTCGGGAGGGCAGAGACAGGAGGATTGCTGAGTTCCAGGCTTGCCTGGGCTACATAGTGAGCTCAGGGCCAGCCTGAACTACAAAGCGAGACCCTGTCTCAAAAGCAAAAAAAAAAAAAAAAAAAAAAAGCATATATGTAAGTCATTGCACATTCCTAATACAGTAGTTCCCTGAAAATTACAGTATTTTATAAACATAAGATTTACAGTTTAAGCATACATAAAGTCTAGTTTTAAAAAATTCTTGACAGAATAAATTACTTTTTTTTGTTTGTTTTGTTTTGGGTTTTTTTGTTTTTGCTTTTTGGAGACAGGGTGTCGCTTTGTAGTTCAGGCTGGCCCTGAGCTCACTATGGTGCCCAGGCAAGCCGCCGCGAACTCAGCAATCCTCCCGTCTCTGCCTCCCAAGTGCTGGGATTACAGGCGTGAGCTACCACGTCCCGCACTGTGGTATGCGGTGTTGATTGTTGGTGGGTGTGTCTCCACACCCAGCATTATATGTGGATATCGGATCGAACTCAGGTCCTTGCGCTTGCGAGTCAGGCACCGGAACCACTGAGCTAACCCTTTGGCCCAAATTACTTTTGTTAAAAAAGAAAGAAAGAAAGAAAGAATCACAGTTCAGAATAGCCCCAGTGAAAATTACAGGTTTAGCTATGTTTCCCTTTAGAACTCCCAGTATTAGTTCCTTAGGAGTCTTCTTCATGATTGAAGAGTCTTCCAAAAAACAAATGTACATTAAAGAATAAATGACTGGGGCTGGAGGGTTAGCTCAGTGGTTCCGGTGCCTGCCTCCCAAGCGCAAGGTCCTGAGTTCGATCCCCGGTAGGTAACCACATATACTGCTGGGGGTGGAGACACGCCCACCAACAATCAACGCCGCATACCACAATGCCGGATGTGGTGGCTCACACCTGTCATCCCAGCACTCGGGAGGCAGAGACAGGAGGATTGCTGATTTCGCAGCGGCTTGCCTGGGCTACATAGTGAGCTCAGGGCCAGCCTGAACTACAACGCAAGACCCTCTCTCAAAAAGCAAAAAAAAAAAAAAAAAAAAAAAAAAAAAA